>ML816070.1:71086-127864 GCA_009831015.1 Picea engelmannii | reverse complement strand
AAAGTTAAAAATATTCTTATCAATGTTCCTTCTTTCTAGAAACGGGGTTTGGAGATTCATAGTGAACTGAAATTAGCTCAGGATAACTTCTGTAAAAGTTTGGAAATCATTAAGAAGCAATATCTTATCATCAATAATTCATTGAAAATTATTGCTCATAGATAAAAAGAGTTAGTATCATCTCAGCACAAGTTTCAAGAATTTTTTTCTTGGAAGCATAATGATACTATACATGGCATTCTGCAATTCTCAGAATTAGAACAATTAAGAGGAGAAATGGCATTGAAAACATGGAAAAAAAAATTGGAGGAAAGAAAAAGATTATCTAGGGAGGTAAAAGCTACATGTATAAATGTCTTATTAGCAGCATATGTTGAAATAGATGAAATTTACCTTGAGGATGTCCACTCTTTCATTGAAACAATCAATGTAAAGGAAAATATGAGTAATTTGGAGAAGAACGGAGAAAAGAATAAAGAAATCATCATGCATGTGAATCAGATGAATTTGCAAGTTATAAATTAATTCTTGACGAAACAAAGTTTACAGTTCCAAAATGCCATGCAATCTGCACTCAAAATTCAATGAAGTTTACCTTTGCTCCATATAAAAGTTTACAGCTTTGAATTTAATGTGTGTCTGGAGATTCCTAAATTCATAGATGAATTATTCAAAATGCATGCTCAATGAAAGGATTGACAATAAACACAAGTGTCTATGAGAAAAAAGATGGAATACAAGTCATGAAACGACCAACAAAGAAATTTCTAGAGATTGGGAAGATGTACTAATTATATTGCTTTGTAATATTTAGTTTTGATAATTCAGATAGAATTAGCTCAGTTTTAGGGACTTTTCCCTTTTTGATGGAATTACTTTTATTTTAGTATTAATCAGATGTTTATAGGCTAGAAGCTCGGGTTCTAACCAATTTTTGGTTACAGAAAGAATTGTATAAATATATACATGTGATAGATGTAAGGGGACTTTTGGCCTAAAATGTAAGTGGAGAATTTTACAATAAAAATATTTTTTCACAGAAATAAGAGAGATTTTGAGACCTAGTTTATTAAATCATGTCATTTCCTGTGATTTGTTTCATATGTTGTCCACCCTTGTTGCAACTTCAATTAAACTCATTTATGTTGTAAGTATTGCAATTCAATATTACTTATGTTGCAATAACTTTAAAGAATCAATAGTGGTATGGTTTTTCCTCTGTTTCACTGAGTAAAACAAGACCTGTATTTCGATTTGGAATTGCTCATATTTCGAAATTAAAACACAATATTAAATGAATTTTTTGTTTCTCTTATTCTATTGAAAGGAAAAACAATCTTATCAACCTTGGATACCTAGTTCTCTTCTCAATTTTGTTTATCTTTATTATGTCATCTACTTACGATTTAAAAAGGATTTAGTTAATCAGATCATGCTTTTATTTTTTCTGTCTTTGATTTATTGGAGTTTTCATTGATATTTAAGGTCAAAAGGATTTATAAAGTCAAATATTATTTACTCTAAGATGCTCTGACATTGTTTGTTGAGCCATAAATGATCATAAAATCAACAAGGTGTTTTCATATAGTGGGAAACATGACCAATAAAAAAGGAAATGTCAAGATGAGTATGAGTGAAATACAAAAGGCTACCAACTAACTAATGACACAAAGTGGTATCTACTTCAGGTGTAGTGTAGGTGCCAACACATTTGACTCCAAACTAGAAGGGAGATGGGGTTGGTTTAAAATCTTCCATATAAAAGTAGAGAAGAAGTTCACATGCATACTTATACTGAGGAAGGAAAATTCCATCCTTGGCTTGAAAAACTAGGAGGCCAAGAAAATAATGCAAATGTCCTAAGTTTTTCATTTCAAATTTCCTCTTAAAGTTGGATTTCGCATGGGTTAAAATTTTTGGGTCACTGCCAATGAGGATTAGGTCAACAACATAAAGAACAAGTATGGTGAGATGGTTACCTACTCTCTTGGTATAAATATTAGAGTTGAAATGACATCTAAAAAAATAAGTTTCAAGAAGAAAGTATCCATTTTAGCATACCAAGCCTAATGAACTTACTTAAGGCCATAAAGAGATTTCTTAAGGTGACAAACAAGGTTGGACTCATTCTGAATATAGAAAGGAGGTTTTTCCATGTAAATTTATTCTTTCAAATCCCCATGCAAGAAGGCATATTCAACATCCATTTTATGGAACTCCCATTTATATGAAGTGGTAAGCGCTAGAATAAGGCAAATGGAATACATTTTGGCTGGAAGGTTAAAGATTTCATTATAGTCAATTTCTTGTACTTGTGAAAATCCTTTGGAAACTAATCTAGAATTATTTAATTCAACACTTATATCATGTGCATACTCAGTTATATACACACATTTACATATAAAAAGATTGTTTCCTTTTGAAATAGGTACAAGACCTAAGAATCCTTTGATATTAAGGAACAATATTCTTCATTCATCATTGTGTCCCAATTTGGATGGCTAGAAGCTTATGCAAATGTTTATGGATCATGAATCTCTAAAACGTGATCCAAATGAGAAGTGACTTACTAGAAATATGAATGTGTATGATGTTTCTCTAAAGCATCACTAACAAGATCACCAGTCACTTATTATGTTGTAAAAAACCATCTATAAATCTATATTATTGGTACAGGTTCATGTTAAATGGACTTAATTGGAGAAAGGTAAGTGGGAGGAAGTGGATTTTCATCCACATTGTCATTGTCTAAAGAAGAAAATATAATACAATCACTAGCGAAAAGTTTGGAATAGAATATGGCACGATCATTGAAGACGACACAATCACCAAATATGGTCCACAAGTTGGAAATTGCACATATGTTGAATTAAGCTTGCAAGTTGAGAGACCCTCATCAAACTTAACATCTCTCCTAACAATAATTTCATTGGGATGAAATTGAAGAAGTCTATAACCTTTTACACCTTCAAAATATCTAACGAAAATGCACTTCTCACTTTTAGGCTGTAATGCTTTCATTTTCTCATCTGGAATGGAAGACCACACTTTACTACCAAACACATGAAAGTGGATTACATGTAGTTTAATGTTACCCAGTAATTCTTCCGATGTTATATATTTTAAATCATTTGTGGGAGTGAGACTATGTAATTGGCACAATTAATGGCTTTCACCCAAAAGTGAAGACTTAATCCCTTAGATTGGATCATACAATTTCCATTTCTTCTAATGTGTGATTATTTTTCTCTACAAACTATTTTAGTGTGGTGTATATGGAATATTATGTTGCATCTCAATGCCATATGCAATGAAATAAGTTGTAAATTTTTTGTTAACATATTCGCCTCCATTATATATTCTTAACTTATGAAGTTGATGTCCAAATTGTTTTTCTACAATGGATTGTAGTCCCAAAACATATCAAAAACCACTCTTAAGTTTTAAGAAATAAATCCAAGTGTGTTCGGAGAAGTCATCAATGAAAGTTAAGTAGTACTTGAACCTAGAGAAAGAATTAGAAAGAAATGGACCACGTAAATCACTATGAAAAAACCATAAGGGGGTTGAGGTGTTCCAATAGGTGCATTTGGAAAAACTATACCAATGACGTTTCTCAAGAACATAGTCGAAACCAACATTATCTTTGCAAGAAACAAGAGAAAAACTAATCACCATATTCTAAATACATAGTTGTTCTAATGAGAGATTGATCCGGATTTTATGAGCAGAACGAAATGAATACAGATTATTAAAAGATGCTTAACACAGAATAACAGAGATACATTAAAATTGGTTTTCAATTCAATAAGGAAATAAGTTGAAACAACAAAATGCAACGGAAAACAAGCTTGTTGGAATGGTGGTGGCTTACCTCTAAGAAGAGATGTGACGGTTGCGCTCTTCGCAAGAATATGATTACAATGAGGCTCTGAAGGCCTTTTTACAATAAACAGGAATGTAAAAAACCCTAGACATCCAAAAACATAACCCTAGGAGATGAAGCGCTAAAAGTCATGTGGGCCCCGTTTGGGTAAGTTAGTACATCAACTTCTTGGGGTCGTAACTTTTGCATATGATCTTAGTTTTAGGCGCACAATATCCCGTTGGAAAGGTCTATCTGAGGACTACACATTTTGCTTCTAGGTCATTGTTTTATTGTGGCGAGCCCTAAAAATGTTGTTAAGGGCCTATAAACGACCCTGCAAGTCAAGCACCTGAAAACCAAGAAAAAAAACTACCAAAATGAACCAGTTGGAATAGGTGGGATGCCACTGACATCCATCGGGATCAGAGATAGTTTAGATGACCAAATTTTTCATGTCAAAGTTTGATCAAGTCATTAGTATGAACAATAAAAATTGATGGAAGAAATTATGACTTCAAGTTGTCAAATATGTACAACGTGGTAATATAATCAACAATTCCAATTGTTATGACATGCTTAGGATGTTTTAAATCCTTGATTGCAACTTGGTGAAATGAAAAACCTATTTATTTACCTTTACCTGATTGAGTGATTTGATATACTAATTGAAGGTCACAAGAAATACTTGAAACATATAATACATCATTAAAACGGCCATCAACTAGTTCAACTATTCTAGACCCTATAACACTAAGATATCTATCATCACTAACAAATATTTGCTTGGTGTTACATTTTTTAAGACTACAAAATATGTATTTATCCTAAGCCATGTGATAAGATGCTTGAGAATAAATAAACCACTCATTAGAAGAAGAAGTAGATGTTTCATTGAAGGAGAAACCAAAAGTACAAAGTTCATGTTCATTAGAATAAGAGTTAGAAGGAGGAGGATCAAGATCGATGTTGTTCATATTCATTATTTCTTCTAAGACTTCAATCTTCTTAAAACATTTAGAATTCATATGACCATCTCGCCCACAAAAATTACAATGTCCCTTGGTCATGTTTCCTTTTGATTTAGTTCCTTTATCACCATTAGAAGGAGGAGTTGGATAAGAGGGTTTTGTATTAGAAAAACAGGATCGCAGAGAAATAAAATAAAACAAATTTAGAAATAAAACATAAAAGATACAAAATACAATAGAGTAACATATATATGTGGTTCACCCAGTGTGGGCTACATCCACCATATAAATTGTCAGGTATGTCCTTTATTATCATCTAGAAAATGAATGGATACAACCTACAACATACCCGTTCTAAATTCCTCTTCTTTCTCTCACGGTATCCTCTCTGAGAATACAATATTTTCTCACCCTCACAAGCTCACAATACAATTCCTCATAAAAGAGGGTTTCCTTCTAGGAAAAAAAACCCTAACATGACTTCTACCATCGTATTTGTGACCTTATAATGAACGGTCCAGCTTGACTATGAAATTACAATATTTTACAAGGTAATTTTCCCAAAAAATTCTCTTTGGGGGATTTTCCCATGAACCCCTACCAGGGGGGGCTCCATATAGTGTCATCTCTCCCCCCTACTCCATATGTGGGGGGGGAAGCGCGCCCACACCCCCTGTCAGGAAATGGGGTCCAAACGTGGCTGAAAAACAAGACCTCTGAATGAGGAAGATAATCAAGCCCCACAACCAACAATCCCCCACTTAGAGACCTATCATAGTAACTCCGCTATTGTTGTACCTATTGGACTATGATCCACCTTAGACCTATAAAAATTCTCATCTTCACCTCCATGCTTGAAGGCCAACTGAAACTGAGTAGGAACTCAGTTTCTCCCTGGTTACTACCTTTGTTAACATGTTAGCAGGATTTTGGCTAGTATGTATCCTTTCCAACTTCAATTTTCCATATTCCAAAATGAATCGTATGAAATGGAACCTTAGTTGTATATGCTTAGTCTTAGAATGGAAGGTTGGGTTCTTTGCAATATCAATGGCACTCTGGTTGTCAGAGTACAATATACTATTCTCCTTCTTCTTTCCTAATTCCTCCATAAACGTTTGTAACTAAATCATCTCTTTACTAGCCTTTGTAGCAGCAACATACTCTAGTTCCATTGTTGAAAGTGCAACAACATTTTTCAGTTTCGAAATCCAACTTACTGTTGTTCCACCTACGGTAAAAACATACCCTATGGTGTTTCTCCTATTATCTTTATCACCTACCATATTTGAATCAACATATCCCTGTATAAAAGTGTTTGAACCTCCAAAACATAATGCAAGAGTAGTAGTACCTCTCAAATACCTGAGAATCCATTTTACTACCCCCAATGTTCTTTACCTGGATTTTTCATATACCTTCTCACAACTCCCACTGCATGTGCAATATATGGTCTTGTGCACACAATAACATACATCAAGTTGCCAACTACTAATGAATAAGGGACCCTGGACATGTATTATATATTCTCATGTGTCTTGGGACACATTTCCTTGGTTAATTTGAAACTGATTACCAAAGGTGTACTAACTGGTTTTGCATTTTGCATTCTAAACCTCTCCAACACCTTATATATGTACTCACCTTGAGACAATATCAATTTTCTATTGTTCCTATCTCTTGTTATTATTATACCAAGGATTTTCTTTGCAACACCCAAATCCTTCATCGCAAATGAATTAGCTAATTTATTTTTTAGCACATTTATATCATGCATGTTAGACCCCACAAAATCATGTCATCTACATACAATAGCAAGATAATATAGCTTCCATTTTCTAGCCTCTTAAAATAAACACAATGATCAGAATGACATCTACTATAACTGTGTTCTATCATAAACCTTTCAAACTTCAAATACCACTTCCTTGGAGCTTGCTTTAGGCCATACAATCTCTTATTCAACTTTCATACCAAATTTTCCTTCTGTTTGACCTCATACCCTTGTGATTGTTGCATATAAATCTCTTCTTCCAAATCCCCATGGAGAAAAGATGCTTTTACATCTAACTGTTCAAGATGAAAATATTCTACAACCATAAGACTTAAAATAGTCCTAATTGAAGTCATTTTAACAACAGGAGAAAATATTTCATCAAAATCTATACCTTTGTTTTGTGCAAACCCCTTTACAAAAAGTCTATCCTTGTACCGATTTTTGCCTCCATATTCTTCCTTCAACCTATAAACCCATTTATTCTGCAATACTCTTTTTTCCTGCAGGTAACTGAACCAAGTCCCAAGTCTGATTGTTTACCAAGGAATCCATTACCTCTTTCATTCCTTACTCCCACTTTTTTTTAGTGTCTACCTGCATTGTCTATTCATAACTTTCGAGTTCACCAGAGTCAGTCAACAATAAATAATATAATGAAGGAGATTATAGTTCAGTGATCTACTTAACCTAGTAGATATTCTAACAACACTTGCAGGAGTTTGAGGTGTCTGTTAAGTTGGATCATGTTGTCATTGATGCCAATGGTTTGATTATTTGGGAGATTGTTGGATCATGTGTCATTGATGCAAATGGTTTGATTTATTGATGCCAAGTAATTTATTGATTGATGATTGATGAACAATGTGTATGTATTGTCCTTGATGAGAATTATAAATGTCAAATTGGAAACCAATTGATAAAGATGGATCATTGATATGATGCATAGATGAAGATGGATCAATGAGTTGTCATTGTTACATGATGATGCATAGTTTGTTTGATGAAAACATGACTCATTATTGTCTTATCATGATTGATAAGGTGCACAAATGGATGAACTCCAAAGTGGTCCCCTTGTGGTGAAAACCTTCACGGAAAGATGCTTTCTGGATTGAGTTATCCTAGAAGAACGCTTGGAGGACCCATGCTTGTATGTGAAATAATGAAATGAAGATCAATGAAGTTGTTGGTGGAACTATCCTAGATGGATAGTGCTTGTCATTCCATTTCCGGTGGTATGTGGAATGTCACGTAACTCCTCACGTTTTGAGAGTTACAGCCTTATGAAGTTGGAGGACCCCCATATGAAGACTTGAAGCCACCAAGGTCAAAGAAGTCAAAGTGACCTAAAAGAAGAAATCATTATTTAAATGATAAAGAAGTGACAAAATCAAGAAGGAATATCTAAATGATAAAATATTGGAGAACTTTCTATTTATGGAAAGTGGTTAACCCTAAAATAAGGAAAATGGGTTAAGTGACCTAAAAATGGGTTAAGTGACCTAGAGGATGAAAGTATAAATAAGATAACTATGGTCTCTTGTATAAAATCCTTTTTGGATCAATGGAGAGCTTCTTGTGAATATATTTTAGAGTATTGATGGAGAGCCTCTTGTGAGAGCATCTTATTGGTGTGGATCTCTTGAGCATGATTGAATATCTATTCTGAGGAAGAGAGCGAGAGGAGGATCTCATGGACGCATCAAAGTTTCGGCAATGTCGGAGATCTTGATGGAAAAAGTCTTGGAGCTTCAGAAACCCTAGTTTTTTAGGTATACGCGGGTTGTAATGGGCCAAGGCGCGTACACACACGGGTTGTATGAAGACATGGTGCGTATGGTGGATGGAATGATGAAGAATTGTGTTTGAGTTGGTGCCAAGCTCTTGGATGATGAGGAAGGTTCCAAATCCACATTCTATGGGCTCAGATCTATCACTGAGACACTGGTATGGTTACATTATTGTCTTGTTGGGTACTATAGTTTGATGTGTTGTGAATGCTTAGGGAATTCTTGGTATGGGTTCTATGATGTTGTTCAGTTTGGATGATTTGGTTGATGGAGTGAGTAGTACTCTTTGGATTAAGTGGTGACATGATTTCTATGGTATACTAGTTGTTTATACATGTTTGAGATAGCATTCATATTGATTTGTTTTCGAGCATGAGCAAGATATTGCAAAGCTTGGATGTGTTGTGACTGGTTGGTGGTCAGATTGGACAATTAGAGACAGAAGAGAATGATATATTGATTGCAGAGAATCTGACTTGATCTTGAAGGACAAACCCTAATAGCTCATAAGGTATACGTAGGTTGTTGCATACACTGGCCGCATGCATACACGGGCAGTAGTGAGCCAGGGTGCGTGCACACACTGGTTGCACTACTGACAGGTAGTGTACCTGTTGACAGATTGATATTTGTTGAGGATTGTTGCCTCATCTCAGTTGGTGCTGAGGGTGTAAGCTGAGTCTTTCATTATAGAGCTAGTTCTCTTGTAGAGTTGTAATCTATTCATTTGTTGCTAATAAACCCTGGATTGTTGTCCATAATAAAAATAAAAATTGTACATACATCTTGTGTTCTTTGTGTTCCTTGTAGTGATGACTTGATGATGATATATTGTTGATATATGTTCTCATCTAACTGGTTATAAATGACAGCAATGGGTACTGAATAAATTTTGAATGTTAACTAAGGAGTTTTTGTAAAGAGGGAAGCTTTTGGGAAAAAGAGCCCCACACTCATTTACCCCCCCCCCCTCTAAGTGTGGTAGGTGTGTCCAACAATTGGTATCAGAGCGTGCCTTCACTACAAGCCTTAACAAGCTTGAAGGAGATCCATATACACACAAATGGATGATGAAATACCAATCCTTGATGAGGAAAACTATTCTACTTGGAGAATAGAGATGAGAGTCTATTTGAAGACAATTGAAGCATCTATTTGGAAGGCAGCCATTGGTGGATCAGTTTCATTGAAGAAAAAGTCAAAGTTTGCAGCTCAAAGGGAAAGAAAGAAGAATGATTCATTAGCTCTCAATACCATTCTTAGTGGACTCTCAAGCCCTATCAAATAAATCATGGGACAATGCACTTCCGCCAAGGATCTTTGGCTAAAGCTAGAGGAGACATATCAAAGCAAGAAGGAGAAGGAAGACATTGAAGACCACTCCATCAAGATTATCAAAGGTAAAGAATCATCGAAAACTCTTGAATGCATTATTTCTAAATGTGATTTTGAAAACATTTCAAGTGAAGATAAAGAATCAAGTAATGATAGCACAACGGAAGATCTTGAAGATGAAGGCAAAGAATTATGTGTTGATGTTGGCAAAAAGGAAGATAGTGAAGATACTTCAAATGAAGGTAAATAACCTTCAAAAGCACTTGATTGCAATGATGATGATGATGAATTTTTCTCTACAAGTGAAGAAGAAGATATAGAAACAGTTTTTGTAAAGTTTGATGGCAATTATCCCATGAAAAGAATAGAAGAAAATCTATTAAAACTTCAAAAGAAAATTGAAGAAGGTGTATATATATATAGAAGTGATCATTTTTATACACACTATAACTATATTTCGGATAACACTAAGAAGTTTCTTAGGAGGAGTCAAAGGCACATCTTGAAGTTAAATAAATGATCAAGGAACAAGAAGAGAGCAATAAAAAGGAAGATGAAATCACAAGACTAAAGAATGGAAAAGAAGACATGAACATAGATGATGAGATTAGTAAAAGTTTTTAAACCATTGTCCATCTCAAAACCCAAATTGAAGAAGCCAAAAGAATAGAGGAACTATTGAAGATTCAATTAAATGAAAAGGAAGAATCATGTTGTAAGTTAGAAGCTGAAATTGTTGTCCTTAGAAATAAGGTGGAAAAGTCAAACAAATTCTTGAATAGCTCACGAATCTTGGATGAGATCTTGGAAAGTCAAAGATCATCGTGTGATAAATCAGGTCTTGGATACAAAGGAGAAGATACACATGCTAAAGTAATCACCTCAAAGAAGCATGAGGTAAGTCCATCAAAGAAGGAAGACAATGTTGCAAAGCAACCATCTATACAAAGCAAGGAAGACATCAAGAAGCTATTCTTGGGACACCCAAGCAAAGTTATGAAAGTATTTTCCAGAGGTATTGTTATTCATGTAATGGATATGGTCACAAAGATTTTGAATGTATATCTTATGAAAGGAGATATAATGGAAGATTATATAACACCACAAGGTGTTGGAGATGTGATCAAGTAGGACATATAGTTGTTCACTGTAACTCCATGAGATGCTACAGCTGTAGTGGATTTGGCCACAAATCCCAAGAGTGATGGAACACAAGAAGAAATTCCATGATGAGGACTTCACATAGCATGGCTAGAAGAATGAATGAATTAAGAAAGGGAGACATCTTTGAAAAGATGGATGCTCAGAGTTCAAGTTCTGAGGAGAAATCTCATCTACAGAAGTGGGTGAAGAAGACAGAGAAGCCGGATCATAATGAAAGATTGAAGGGAAGTTCAAAAGTGTCATCTATTGAGGCATACGCGGGTGACCATGGTGATAGTCATGTACATATGCCAGCTGACCTTGAATAAGTCACATACATACGTCGGCTAACCTTGAATAGGTCACGTACATACGCGCTCTGTTTTGCAGCAGGCCACGTATATGTGGAAAATCATTGGGAAAAAGGCAATGCACATGGGTTGCATCTTGATGTGATGGTATAACTCTGTGTTGCAGAGTCTGACATTGTTTATTGCAGGTTCTGACACTGTTTTCTGCAGGTTTTCATGGTTCTATGTTAGATCATGTAAGGTGACGATGTAAAATAAATATTGGGTGCATGACAGTGACCCATGAGTATGGATTGATGTTGATCTGTTGAGGTACATGGTTGGTACATATTTGAATTTCATTGATATATCTTATGATCTATTATTGGAAGCATATGATGGATATCATTGTGCATGCATTTTGCATGTGATTGGGCTACATTGGGGAGTCATAGCTTGTTGATGCATGGTTGATATACTTGCTTGGTGCAAGTGATGATGCATGATGGTACACTCATAGGTGGTATTGTTGATAGAAGGACATGTTGGAATATTGGTAGATGCACATGGTTGGCATATTGGTAGATGCACATGTTGCCATGTTGATAGAGGCATATGGTTGATACATTCCATGGATGATATATTTTTGCACATGGTTGATGTACATGGGTGTTGTGCATTGTGGGCACATTTTTGGTACATGATGTACTTGGTTGATATAATGTTCATGATTCCTTATTTTTATTTTTGACATTCATAATGCATGGTATGGAACAAGTTTGATGCATGAACAGGTCCAAGGATCGTCATATGGTAGCATATTGTTCATCTTGCAGAGACGATAGGGGGATACATACCATTAGGGGGGGTCATTCTTCTTCCCATGATACTAGGAGGAGATATTTATCAGACGCATACCTAGAAAAGAGCCATATATTTGAAAAAAGAGCACAGAGGCATAATTCTAGGAGGAGCGATGGTCACAGGGGGAGTATGTTCGATATATTTTTAGCATTACATAAGAGTGATATCTCTTGTTCAAAAGGGGAGAGATTATTCAGAGGAAGATCAAAGGCATTCAAGCAGGGGGAGCAACCCCAAGAGGAGAATGGCCATTTTCCATTGATGTCAAAGGGGGAGAGTTAACCACATTGATGTGATTTATGTTTATTGATGGGGAGAGATAGTCACATTGACTATTGATGTACAACATGCATAATCTACATGTTGACATCAATAATTGGTAATTGGTGTTGACATCAATGTTGGTATTTCCATCAATGCCAAAGGGGGATATTGTTGAATCATGTTGTCATTGATGCCAATGGTTTGATTATTTGGGAGATTGTTTCATCATGTGTCATTGATGCAAATGGTTTGATTAATTGATGTCAAGTAATTGATTGATTGATGATTGATGAACAATGTATATGTATTGTCCTTGATGAGAATGATAGATGTCAAAGTGGAAACCAATTGATAAAGATGGATCATTGATATGATGCATAAATGAAGATGGATCAATGACTTGTCATTGATACATGATGATGCATAGTTTGTTTGATGAAAATATGACTCATTATTGTATTATCATGATTGATAAGGTGCACAAATGGATGAACTCCAAAGTGGTCCCCTTATGGTGAAATCCCTCACAGGAAGACTCTTTGTGGATTGAGTTACCTTAGAAGAATGCTTGGAGGACCCATGTTTGTATGTGAAATAATGAAATGAAGATCAATGAAGTTGTTGGTGAAACTATCCTAGATGGATAGTGTTTGTCATTCCATTTTCGGTGGTATCTGGAATGTCACATAACTCCTCACGGTTTGAGAGTTATGGCCTTATGAAGTTGGAGGACCCCCATATGAAGACTTGAAGCCACCAAGGTCAAAGAAGTCAAAGTGAGCTAAAAT
This sequence comes from Picea engelmannii, assembly GCA_009831015.1. NCBI lineage: Eukaryota > Viridiplantae > Streptophyta > Pinopsida > Pinales > Pinaceae > Picea > Picea engelmannii. Next base: position 114,777 of record ML816070.1, on the reverse strand, counting down.
AAGAAATCATTATTTAAATGATAAATAAGTGACAAAATCAAGAAGGAATATTTACATGATAAAATATTGGAGAACTTTCTATTTATGGAAAGTGGTTAACCCTAAAATAAGGAAAATGGGTTAAGTGACCTAGAGGATGAAAGTATAAATAAGATAGCTATGGTACCTTGTATAAAATCCTTTTTGGATCAATGGAAAGATTCTTGTGAATATCTTTTGGAGTATTGATGGAGAGCTTCTTGTGAGAGCATCTTATTGGTGTGGATCTCTTGAGCATGATTGAAGATCTATTTTGAGGAAGAGAGCGAGAGGAGGATCTCATGGACACATCAAAGTTTCGGCAATGTCGGAGATCTTGAAAGAAAAAGTCTCGGAGCTTCAGAAACCCTAGTTTTTGAGGTATACACAGGTTGTAATGGGCCAGGGCGCGTACACACACAGGTTGTATGAAGACAGGGCACGTACGGTGGATAGAATGATGAAGACTTGTGTTTGAGATGGTGCCAAGCTCTTGGATGATGAGGCAGGTTCCAAATCTGCATTCTATGGGCTTAAATCTATCACTAAGACACTGTTATGGTTACATTATTGTCTTGATGGATACTATAGTTTGATGTGTTGTGAATGCTTAGGGAATTCTTGGTATGGCTTCTATGATGTTGTTCAATTTGGATCATTTGGTTGATGGAGTGAGTAGTGCTCTTTGGATTCAGTGGTGACATGATTGTTATGGTAAACTAGTTGTTTATACATGTTTGACATAGAATTCATATTGATTTGTTGTGGAGCATGAGCAAGATATTGGAGAGCTTGGATGTGTTGTGATTGGCTGGTGATCAGATTGGACAGTCAAAGACATAAGAGAATGATATATTGATTGCAGAGAATCTGAGTTGATCTTGAAGGACAAACCCTAATAGCTCAAAAGGTATACACAGGTTGTTGTATACATTGGCCGCCTGCATATGCAGGCTATAGTGAGCCAGGGCACATGCACATGTTGGTTGCACTACTGACAGGTCGCGTACCTAATGACAGATAGATATCTGTTGAGGATTTTTGCCTTATCTCAGTTGGTGCTGAGGGTGTAAGATGAGTCTTGCATTATAGAGTTGGTTCTCTTGTAGAGTTGTACTCTATTTAGTTGTTGTTTATAAACCCCGGATTGTTGTCCATAATAAAAAGAAAAATTGTACATACATCTTGTGTTCTTTGTGTTCCTTGTAGTGATGACTTGATGATGATATATTGTTGATATATGTTCTCATCTAACTAGTTATAAATGACAGCAATGGGTAATGAATAAATGTTGAATGTTAACTAAGGAGTTTTTGTAAAGAGGGAAGCTTTTGGGAAAAATATCCCCACACTCATTCACCACCCCCCCCCCCTCTAAGTGTGGTAGGAATGTCCAACATGTTACTCATGTTGTTGTACATTTTGATTTTTGGGTACCTTTGGAATTTCATTTTCTTTGATTTCATCAAGCACTATGTATTATTTGTTTTCCTTTTCATGTTTCTTTCCATGCAACTGACCTCTATACATGAAATTTTTATTGGATACCACATATCTACTCCTAACTATTTTATTATTTTCAAAAATCCATAAGCGATAACCAAAATCATTAACACCATATCCAATAATGGTACACTTCTTGGATTTTACCTCAAGCTTTGTTCTATTTTCTTTATCAATATGGACAAATGCTTCACAACCAAAAGTATTCATAAATGAGTAGTTTACCTTTTTACATGTCCATGCGACCTCTAGAATTCCACCATCCAATGAGCTCAAAGGCCCTCTGTTTATTAAGTAGACATCAATATCTACAACATCTACCCATAACTGCAAGGGAAACCCAACATGCAATCTCATACTCCTTGCATGTTCCATGATTTTCATGTTCATCCTTTCTGACACACCATTTTCTGGTGTGTTCCTGGAACTGTCTTCTCTCTACAAATCCTATGGTATGAAAATTAATCATCAAACTCCTTGTTGCAGTATTCACCTCCATTTTCTGATCTGAGACACTTCAACCTTTTTCCTCTCTCATTCTCAACCAAAGATTTCCATTTCTTAAAAGTGTCAAAAACATGTGATTTTTGTCGAATGCAATAAACCCAATTTTTTCTAGTTGCATCACCAATAAAAGTAACATAATAACAAGAGCCACCAAGCGATGATACCTGAGTTGGTCCCCATACATATGTATGCACAAGCTCTAAATTTTTACTATTTTTTCCTTACCAACTCTGAGAAATCTAACTCTCTTATGTTTTCCATAAACACAATGTTCACAGAAATCCAAATCAACTTGTTTAAGAGCTGGAAACAAATTCCTTTTGTGAAGTATATGCATCCCCTTCTTGCTCATGTGCCCAATCCTATGATTCCAAAGTGTTGTATCCACACCTATAGAAGCTAAATATATTGAATAATTGATATTACGAATACATAAATACAATGTACCTACCTTCTCTCATTTTCCAAGTACCAGTTCTCCCTTAGTGGCCTCCCACGCCTTATCTGTAAATGTCGATATACATCCTTCACTTGCCAATTGTCCTGTTGAAATTAAATTTCTTCTCAGATCTGGTATATGTCTTGCCTCTTTTAGTAACCACTGGTTTCCATTGTTTTGTGTTATTTGTACCTTACACATTCCAACAATTTGACATGGTTCATCATCACCCAAATAAACATGTCCAAAATGACCTTGAACGTAATCTTGGAAATATTTCCTATGGGGTGTGGCATGAAATGAAGCCCATGAATATACTACCCAAGATTCAATAATATTCTCTAAATAAAGAATCAAAACATCTTGTCACACACCACCTATTACATTTGCTTCCTTATTTTTCTCCTGATGTCCATCTCTTTATTTCTTTGGAGCTCTGCAGTGTAGATTTTAACATTGTACAATATTTACTGCAAACAGATTTTCAGTAAAAGAACAAAAAATATACAATGGAAAATACAAACATTACACAGAGATTTTTCTCCTGAAACCCAAACCAGGAAAACCAACATATTCTATATTCATTCATAGTGATACATTGTTTACAATACAATATACATTTAGGAGCCAACAACATCCAAAACCCTAACCCAATGGCCTACATTACTCAACAACCCTAATTCCTTAACCAGAAATAGAAAACCATCAGCAAAACCCATGTTCCGAAAAAACCACCCAACAATGGACACGAAAATTGAGGCAACATGAAAAACGAGACAAAAATGTGACATGTTTCCCGAGGCAAAAAGTTATCGGGACCGCTGCCCTAGAACCCCTGCGCGAGGGGGGGTTTTCCCCCCTACATGCCCGGTGCAACGCAAACACTACTACTCATGCAAAAAATATAACACATACCCAACATTCTCCCACTTGTTGTTTTCTTTGCATACAGGGGGTTACATAATCAATAATTCAGGGCAGCAATGCCCATGGATCCTCTACACCAAGAGAACTTATCAGTGCTCACATATTTTGTTAATGAATCTGCAACATTCTTCAAAGTGTCCACCTTCATCAGAAATACTTTATTTTCTTCAACCATGTCTCTTACAAAGTGATATCGAATGTCAATATGCTTTGTCTTTGAATGATAAGTCTGGTTCTTCACCAGAAAAATTGCACTTTGACTCTCATAATCTATCCTTATAGATTTTTGTACCAACCCAATAATTGAACACAATATTTGTAACCATATTGCTTCCTTACTTGCATGAGTGGTTGCCATGTATTCAGCTTCTGTAGTTGAAAGTGCCACTACAACCTGTCTTTTTCTCATCCAACTTATTGCTCCTCCAAACAGGTTAAACACATACCCCCTTGTAGATATCCTACGATCCAGATCTCCATCCCAGTCTGCATCCACAAAGCCATGTATATCCAACACTTTGTCCAATCCCAGTCTTCCTTGGTATCACATTCCATAGCTAGAAGTGCCACACAAATACCTGAAAACCCTTTTTATTGTTGTCCAATGCTCCTTCCCTGGTTTTGACATATACCTTCTCAAACCTCCCACTGCATTTGCAATGTATGGTCTAGTACAGACCATTGCATACATCAAACTACCAACTGAACTCACATATGGAACACAAGACATGTCCTCCTCCTCTTCATGTGTCTTGGGACACTGATCTGCAGATAACTTTACACCAACAGGAATAGGAACCTTGACCATTTCACATTCCTTCATATTAAACCTCTGCAATATTGTCTCGACATATTTTCTCTGATTTAACAATATTTCCCTCTTTTTCCAATCTCTTTTAATTTCCATGCCCAAAATTAAATTTGAAGCACCGAGATCCTTCATGTCAAATTTAGAGGACAACTGAGTTTTCACATCCTGGATAATCTCCTTGGTGTTTCCTATCAGAAACATGTCATCCACATACAATACCAAATAAATCAAATGATCACCAATTAATTTAAAATACACACATTGATCCTCTTTGCTTCTTGTGAATCCAAGTCCCAACATATAAGTATAAATATTTTGATACCACATCCTTGGTGATTGTTTAAACCATATAGGGACTTTTTAATCTTGCATACCAACTCCTTCTTTCCCTTCACATCATAACCTTTTGGATGCTTTATATAGATTTATTATTCTATATCCCTATGTAGGAATGTTGTCTTTACATCCATTTGTTCTACTTCAAAATCAAATGCAGCAACAACAGATAACAAAAATCTTATAGAGGTTAACTTGGCAACATGATAAAAATATATCACCAAAATCAATTCCCTCAACCTAGGAATAACCCTTTGCTACTAACCGAGCTTTGTATTTCTCCACTTTTCCTTCTGCATCCAGCTTCTTTTTAAATACCCATTTGCTACCAATGGGATTTCTTCCAATCGAAAAATCCACTATATCCCAAGCCTCATTCTTATACAAGGTTGTCATTTCTTTGTCCATGGAATTTTTCTAGAGATTTTAGTCCTATGAATCCACTACCTCCCTGACAGTTCTAAGATCATCATCAGTAATAGAAAAAGAAAATTTTGATAGGAAATCAAATGGAGTATACCTTTCCGGTAGCCTTCTTTCTCGAATTGATCTCCTCAATACTGGAGTATGAGGATCTTCTTCTTCTGATTCATGTTCTTCTGTAGAATCTGATTCATCATCATTTAAATCAAACTCTATTTTCTCTGGTTCTTCCTTACTTGGTAGGACTTCCTGTTTAACAACATCCTTCATTTCTCTAAATACCACATCTCGACTATACACTACCTTCTTAGTTTCTGGGTTCCAAAGCTTATAAACTTTGAGACCATCTTTATATCCAATAAAGATACATTTTTCAGCCTTCTTATCTAGTTTCTCCTATTTTCCTTTGGAACATGAACATATGCATCACATCCAAATACCTTGAGATGTGTTAGAGAAGGTTTCTTACCAGTCCATACCTCTTGTGGAGTCTTTTCATCTAGCACTGATGAGGGTGATCTGTTGACCAGGTAACATCCAGTACCCACTACCTCTGCTCAGAATTCTTTCCCTAACTCGGCACCACTAAGCATGCACCTTGATTTTTCCATCAGCGTCCTATTCATCCTTTATGAAACTCCATTCTGCTAAGGTGTATATGGAGTAGTCTTTTTCCTTGCTATACTTCACTTCTTACAGAATTCTTCAAATTCATTCCCGCAGAACTCTCCACCATTATCTATCCTCAACACCTTAATTATTTTCTCTGTTTGATTCTCAACAAGAGCCTTAAACTCTTTAAACCTTTTAAAGACTTCATATTTCTTCCTAAGGAAATATATCCAAGTATTCTTCGAGAAGTCATCTATAAATGAGACATAGTACACAGATTTTCCCAATGATGGGACCAACACAGGTCCAAAAACATCACTGTGAACTAGCTGTAAAATTCCTTCTTCCCTCATTGCAACAGAGGGGAATCTTACCCGATTTTTCTTCCCATATACACAATGTTCATAGAAATCAAAATCCAGAGAGCAGTTAGACATACCTTCAACCATACCTTTACCATGTAGTTATCGAAGACCCTTCTCTTCGATATGCCCCAGTATTTGATGCCACGGCATAATCTTTTCTTGAGAGACTGTAGGAGTTCTTTCTTCTTCAACTCCAATATCAAGAACAATGGAACTATTACACCCATCACTAATAGTGCTTCCTTGCAGCTTATACATAGTTCCAAACCGAACTCCCTTCAACAACACCATTGCTCCTCGAACCATCCTACAGGTTTCCTTTTCAAATATTGGTTTTACCCCTATATCGTCCATTTTTCTTACAGAAATCAAATTTCTGGCCTCATGATCTGCATGTGTGCTTGAAGAATCCAAGTAAACATCCCCTCCTTCCTTGGAGGTATTTTCCTCTGTAGAAAGAGATTCTCCAGATCCCTTCTTTTTCTCAACTTTGGATCTACACTGCTTCTTGTAGTGCCCTTCTTTTCCACATCTCCAACATACCTTTACAAAATTTCTGGGAGATTTAGATCTACCCTTAGACTTAGATCTCCCACTTGAGAACTTAGATATATTTCACTCTTGGGAGTGTCCTCTTGCAAATAATGTGTTTGTGCTCTCTCCTTTCATATTCTTTCGTCTCATCTCCTTCGACAACAAGGATCAGACCACTTCATCAAACTTCAAGGCAGTTGTATTACTACCAATGGCCACAACTAGACTATCCCCCGAGTCTGGTAAAGAACACAGTAAATTGATACACTTATCTTCATCTGAAATTTAAATCTCAACATATACTAAATGACTTACCATAGTATTGAAGGTAATCAAATTCTTTTCCACCGAGTCTCCATCTCTCATCCTCAGTTTATACAGCTTCTTTCTCGGGAATAGTTTATTTACCAGGCACTTGGACTGATACAACTTACCCAACTTATCCCATAAATACGTGTTTGTATCTTCCTCTGACACATTCAGTAATACTGAATCTAAGAGACACAGTCGGATTGTGCTCTTCGCCTTCCAATCCAAATTTTTCCAGTCATCTGTTGAATTTCTTGTAGGTGCAGTACCTGGATCTACCGCGATCCACTAATCTATGTCCACCAATAGATATTCTGTCTTGAGCTTCCACAACTCAAAACTTTCCCCATTAAACTTCTCAATCTCCATTTTTTAATTGCTCACCATTTCTTTTCACCTCAAAAATCAATACCATAGATCTCCCACTGTAACAAGGTTTATCACAATCCCAAGCCAAACCCTTGACCACAAAGGCGTCCCCCTAAAGCCAACAAAGCTCTGATACCAAATGTAGATTTTAACCTTGTACAATATTTACTGCAAACATATTTTTAGTAAAAGAACAAAAAAGATACAATGTCAAATACAAACATTATACAAAGATTTTTCCCCTGGAAACCCAAACCGGGAAAACCAACATATTCTATATTCATTCATAGTGATACATTGTTTACAATACAATATACATATAGGAGCCAGCGGCATCCAAAACCCTAACCAAATGGCTTGGATTAGTCAACAACCCTAATTCCTTAACCAGAAATAGAAAACCATCGGCAAAAACCATGTGCGGAAAAAACCTCCCAACAATGGACACGCAAATCGAGGCAACATGAAAAACGAGACAAAATTGCGACATGTTTCCCGAGGCAAAAAAAAATTCTCGGGGGAGCTACCCCCAAACCCCCTACATGCCCAATGCAACGCAAACACTACTACTCGTGCAAAGAATATAACACATACCCAACATACAATCCTTCTTCAGATGTCTTTTCTTCCCACAATTCCAACACTCTATCTTTCCTAGTCTGGATTTGGATCTTCCCTTCCTAGAATTCCCACGGTTCCCTAATATTTTTCCTTTATCCTTTTGTCTTCCCCTGTTCTCCATGATCAACGCATTACCTAATGTATCACCTGTACTTTTCCGTCACATTTCCTCGCTAAGGATAACACCAACAACATCATCAAATTTCAAAGTGTTTGAACTAGAGATAGAGTTACTTACAACCATGACCAAGTTGTTCCATCTTTCTAGCAATGAGAAAAATATTAGAAGATCCCTAGCCTCATCATCAAAGTCCACTTTTACAGAACTTAGTTGATTAGTAACCATATTAAATTCATTTAAATGGTCGACAACATACCCACCTTCTGACATCTACATATTAAATAATCGCTTCATTAGAAATACCTTATTGGAGGTCGATGGTTTTTCATATAGTTTAGACAAAGCCTTAATTAGATCCTTTTTTTTCATTTATTTTCAAATATTTAAAGCCACCAACACTGTCAGGCACAACCGTATCGTTCCTAGTGTCTTTTTGTCAAGAATCTCCCATTCTTCATCCTTCATACTCATCAGTTTCTTTTCTTTTCTGCCTAATGGTAGGAAAACATCCTTCTGATGTAGATAACATTCTATTTGCATCTTCCATAAATAGTAGTTTTGGTCGTTAAATTTATCAACCTTAAAGTTTCCATCTTTCATCGTTGTTCCCACTCAAACCAGGAACTCTCTTTTCCTGCGAGAGAAATAAAATAAAACAAATGCGGAAATAAAAAATAGAAGATACAAAATAAAATAGAGACACAGATATACGTGGTTCACCCAGTGTGGGATACGTCCACCAGAGAAATTTGCAGGCTCGTCTTTTATTATTATCCGACAAATGAATGGATACAACCTACAAGATGCTCGTTATAACTTCCTCTTCTTTCTCTCACATTCTCCTCTCATAATACAGTATTCACTCACCCTCACACATTTGCAATAAAATTCCTCATAAAATAGGGTTGACTTCTAGAGAAAAAAACCCTAACATAACTTCTATCATCGTATTTATGACCTTATTATGAATGGTCCAGATTGACTACGAAATCACAATATTTTACAAGGTAATTTTCCTAAAACTTTCTCTTCTGGGGCATTGCCCCCAAACCACCACTACGGAGGGCTCCATAAAGTGTTGTTTCCCCCCCTTTCTTCATATGTGAGGGGGAAATCCCCCCCACACCCCCCCGACCCTCGTCAGGAAATGGGATCCAAATGCGATTGAAAAAAAAGACATATGAATCAGGAAGTAATTAGGCTCCACAACCAACATTTGGGATCCTTGTTTTGTTTGTTGTTGCAAGAATGTTTCTTCTTCAAATTCTTGGATTTATCCTTCTATTGTGATTCTAAGGATTTTTTATATGTACTTGTAGTGCCAATCACTTTAAGATGCAAGGGCTTCTATTTATCTCTAATCAAAGAATCACAAAAATATTCAAAAGAAAGAATTTTGTAAGTAGCCCCTTGACTAATAAGAATTTCTTTGGTGGAGTGTTACAGAATGTTTCATCTGCAGACAGATGAAACCTCCCTTGGATTACAGACCCCTATATTGTCACACACCCACTATGGCAACTAAGATTTTCTTTTTCTTTATGTCTTTTCTTCGAGGAACAGAATCCCCGAATTTCTATGGGGCCTAGCGCAGACCCTCCCTTCCATTATCCTCCCCCATGTGATTGTTGGCTATGACCACAGGCCTTACCAAAAAGGTGCTTCCGGCTTTCGCGATTCAGGGAATCGCGATGCAAGCGTTCCCCTGTTCTCGGTCTTTCAAAATGTCGAAACCCGAAAGGGTCTAACAGATATTTAGCTCCTCCCTTGGGTGGCTTTTCATACGACCAGTCCTATGACCTGGTGTTGTTCCTCTAAATGCTTTTGGGGTTTCGCGATCTGAGAAATCATGATGCAAGCATTCCTCCTTTCCCTTTCGAATCCCCGAAACTCAAAAGCCCGGTATCATCCGGATCTATGGTCCAGATCGTCGACTTGATCAACGGCCTGGATTAAATCCCGACATTCTACCTTTTAGGATTTCTGGCGAGGTCTTCACTCCTATTCCTCTAATGTCCAGAACCCCAGTGGCCTTAGATATTCGCCACGCATCCCTACAAATGGGCGGTAAAGATTCTTTAGGGACTCCTCCTCCCTACCACAAGACTCTGTCTGGTGACCTAGGGCTCATTCACAGAGCGCATCAGGGTTTCGCGTACCGGGATTTCGCGACTGGCAAAGACGAGGGGTCTTGCCCTTTGGGTTTTTGGGTGCCGAAATGCCGAAACCTATTCACACTAAACCGATTCGGGGTTTTTCATATCGGGATTTCACGACTGGTGAATACGAGGGAACTTGACCTTGGGTTTCCCGGGTGACGAAATGCCAAAACGCCAAAACCTATTCACGCTAAACTGATTCGGGGTTTCGCATATCGGGATTTCGCGACTGGCGAAAACGAGGGAACTTGCCATTGGGTTTCCCGGATGCCGAAACGCCAAAACCTATTCACGCTAAACTGATTCGGGGTTTCGCATATCGGGATTTCGCGACTGGCGAATATGAGGGAACTTTCCCTTGGGTTTCTTGGGTGTCAAAACGCCGAAACACCAAAACCTATTCACACTAAACCAATTTGAGGTTTCTCATATCGGGATTTCGTGACTGGCGAATATGAGGGAACTTGCCCTTGGGTTTCCCGTGTGTCGAAATGCCAAAACCTATTCACGCTAAACCGATTCGGGGTTTCGCATATCAAGATTTCACGACTGGTGAATACGATGGAACTTTCCCTTGGGTTTCCTGGGTGTCGAAACGTCGAAACGTCGAAAACCTGAGAGAACCATTCTCTCTTGTACAAGGTTTCTAGACTTAGATCACATGATCCTTCAGCGGGTTCTTGGGTAATTATCCCTAGGCTTGGTGACCAGACTGAAAAGCCTTCCTAAATCACCGAGCTATGAACTCTATGACAGGGGTGAAGTAAACTTGTGGGTTTACTAAAATGGTAGTATTTTCAAGGAACTCACTCCGGCTCTGGAATGCGAGGGAACTTCCTGGAAGGAGGTGCCTTCGGGGAAATCAAACCAGGGCATAGCATGAGTCAAGTAAATGGGACAAATCTCAAGGGAACGGACTCATAATATGAACTTGTTCATTCTATATATAAATCGATTATGGTCATATAAGTATAAGCATGCATCCATTATTTCCAATCAAAACACCAGGCAAACACTTCTATACAAAAACCATTTATGAGTATACAAACATGAGCATGCATTCCAGGATATTCAATTCAAGATACAAGATATAAACACTTATCAGAAAACACCAGGTGTGACGCGACTGCTAAGAGGGATGCTCGTTTCCACCCAATCGTAGGCTTAGTGACTCCAAACAGATTTACCACTAGCCACCCCCGAGCTAGACCACGATGCTTGAGGTTCAATTTTCTACTTCCATCTCAAAAGAAGTCAAGGACGAAGGTTACTCTCCTTCTCCTCTATTCAGAACTCCCTTTGTTTCCATAGTTTCTCTAGTTCTTCCCCATGATCCCTGTCGTGCGCGTTCTCTCCTCCTCCTTTACCACACTTCCTCTCTTGCCTTTTCTCTGCAAGATTGTGTGTGGCGTGAATTTCCCCGTCTGTGGTCAGGTCTAGGAGTTGTTACAGATGGGTGGTTCACTCCCATCCCCTCATTAACTCTTGAGGAGCCTCCCCACCTACCAATCTGACAGGAAATCCATTCCAGGGTCAGAGAGTTTCTTTGGTCTTTGAGCAAGTAAAACCAGTACGGTACTGGCTTGGTGGAACTTAATGCAACCATTCCAGGTCCCTTCCACCACCTCTCATTCGCCATCATGGTCTCTTTTAGCACATCCCCCTCCCAGCATCCATGCAACACGTATTCATAACATAATTTACATTCATCGACCTTTTATAAAAAGATCCGTCAAATCAAACATTCACGTCTTTGATTTTTCCATAGTTCTTGGCCAATATAGTTTTTTTTACAGACCGGGTGAAACGGGGTGTTACAATTCCCTACCCCTTAAAGGAACATCGTCCTCGATGTTCTATCTATCAATATGACGTGTATGTACAAAAGTAAACAAAATCGGATATGCATGTTTCATGGCATCTTCCATTTCCCAGGTAGCCTCATCTGGGCCAAAATGTTTCCACTACACCTTGACCTGTGCAATGGTTCGGTTCCTGAGTGGGGTTTCCTTTCTGTCCAGTATTCATTGAGGTTCTGGCAGGAATTCTCCCTCCAATTCCACCTATATCATAGACCAGTCAATTATATGATTAGAATCATGCACATATTTCTTCAATAATGAAACATGGAAAACATTATGTGCTTTTACTGTGGGAGGAAGTGCTAGCCTATAGGCTACAAGTCCCACTCTATCTAGAACTTCAAAGGGTCCACAATACTGAGGTGCCAACTTGTCAAAAGCTCCCATCCTCAGGGAACTCTTCCTGGGCCTAACTCTGAGATATACGTGGTCTCCCGTCTTGATTTCTCTTGGAGTTCTCTTTCGGTCGGCGTAAATTTTATGTCTGTTCTGATTGACCTTCAGATTATGTTTTATCTTAATCACTTGTTGTTCCATTTCTTTCATCATGTCGGGTCCAATAATAATTATGTTCACGGGATTAATCCAACTGACTGGAGTGTTGCATGGTCTATCATAGAGGACTTCGAAAGGACTCGTCTTCAGGGATTCTTGGTAGCCATTGTTGTAGGCGAATTCCACCAGTGGCAGGTAATCTTCCCACTTCTTGGGTTGATGCAATACATGCATTCTTAGCATGTCTTCCAATTTTTGGTTCACTCTTTTCATCTGTCCATCGGTTTGAGGATGATAGGTTGTGCTAAACAGTAATTTTGTCTCTAGACCAATCATAGAGGATTTCCAAAAATTGGAAGTAAATTTTGTGTCTCTGTCAGACACGATATCTTTAGGCATACCATGTAGTCTGAATATCTCCTTCATGAATATGCTGGCGATATCTATTTCCTTGCAAGCCAATTTGAAGAGGATAAAATGGGCGGACTTGCTCAATTTATCCACCACTACCATGATGGCATCATTTTGTTTGGTCGATGTTAGTAATCCGATGATGAAGTCCATGGAAATGGTTTCCCACTTCCATTATGGGATTGGTAGAGGTTGTAATAATCCTGCTAGGTGTCGGTGTTCTGCTTTAACCTGTTGGCATTCTAGTCACTTAGCTAAATAGTTAGCTATGTCTTTCTTTAACCCAGGCCAATAGAATTGTTTCCTAGTGGTCATGATCATCTTTTGATATCTCGGGTGACCAGTATATGGTCTTTTATGTAGTTCATCCATTATGAACCTCTTCAAGTCGCCACAATCTGGAATATACAATATGTTTCTGTAAGTTAGCAGACCTCCATCTATCATCTGGTAGCCTTCATACTTTATTCCTGTGGGTTCTTGCTCCAGGTATGAGGTCACGGTCTGGAAGAATGTGTTTGTTTCTTGTGAATTCCTAACTCTTTCTTTGACATTCGTCTCGCAGGTGCTCATTGTTGCCAGGTGAATTATTTTCATACTTCTGCTAAGCGCATCGACCACCTTATTTTCCTTTCCTTTAACATGTTTGATTTCAAAATCAAACTCACTAAGGAGGGCCATCCACCTAGCTTGTCTGGCATTGAGCTTTGGTTGGTCAAACAGATATCGCAATCCACAGTGGTCTGTCATAAGTACAAATTTCCTTCCCAGGAGGTAATGTCTCCACATTTTTAAGGTGTGCACTATGGCGGCTAGCTCTAGATCATGGGCCACATAGTTGACTTCATGCTCATTAAATTTTTGAGATTCATAGCAGACTACACTTCCTCCTTGCATAAGGACTCCTCCAAGCCCTTCCTTACAGGCATCTGTGCACACGGAGAATTCATTTTCGGGATCAGTGATATTCAGCACAGGTGCATGGGTCAGAAGGTGTTTTAGGGATTGAAATATTTCTTCACATTCTTGTGTCCACGTGAATTTAGCTCCCTTCTTCTAGAGGGCAGTGATTGGAAAACCAATCTTGGAGAATCCTTTTATAAATATCCTATAGTATTATGCAAAGCCCATAAAGGATCTGATATCCAAAACGTCCTTTGGGGTAGGCCATTCCATGATAGACCTATTCTTGTCAGGATCTACTGCTACTCCCTCTTCAGATATGACATGGCCCAAGTAATGTATTTGCTTCTGTAAAAAGTCGCACTTGCTAAATTTAGCATAGAGTTAATGTTCTCTTAGCACTTGAAGCACAAGTCTAAGATGTTCCTCATGTTCCTCTCTATTCTTGGAGTAAATTAATGTATCATCAATAAAAACCATTACAAATTTGTCTAGGAATTTGCTAAGCACATTGTTCATCAAGCACATAAAAGTGGCAGGGGCATTGATCAATCCAAATGGTACTACCACAAACTCATAGTGACCATATCTCATCCTGAAGGCAGTTTTGAGGATGTCTTCACCCTTGATTCGGACTTGATGGTAACCATATCTCAAGTCAATCTTTGAGAAGATGGAAGCACCTCCCAATTGATCGAACAGGTCATCGATCCTGGGTAAGGGGTACTTGTTCTTTATGGTTACCTTATTGAGTTGTCTATAATATATGCACACTCGGAGGGTACCATCTTTCTTTTTCAAAAACAAGAGTGGTGCTCCCCATGGAGACACGTTGGGTCGGATACAGCCTCTGTCCATCATTTATGTTAGTTGTAATTTAAGCTCAACTAGCTCGGGTGTGCTCATCCTGTAGGGTGTCTTAGACACTGGCACTGCTCCCGGTGCAAGTTCTATCGAGACGTCAATGTCCCTTCTCGGAGTTAAACCCGATACCTCTTCCGGAAATATATCTCTATATTCTCTTAGTGTGGGGTGGTCTTCGAGGCTTGGTTTGTCATCTTCAATTGATTCTAACACCTGTATCGCATATAGTGGACATCCCTTTCTGCAATACTTTCTCATTTGAAGGGTTGATATTCATCTCACCGAGACAGGTTTTTGGATCCCTTGAAGGGTTATCCTTCTTCCTTCTTCACTTACACATTCTAAGGTTTTATGGTAACAGTCTATTCTGGCTTTATATGTAGCTAGCCAGTCCATACCAATCAACAAGTCATATGATCCTAGGGGTAATATGTTAAGGGTTGCTTGGGTGTGGAATTCACCCATAGTGAATTGGCAAGCTGGTATGACCTCCACTACCTTTGTTTTGGTGCCAATGGCTAACTGTACCAACCATGGCTTGGCATGTTTATGTGGTTTTAGTTTACACTTATCAACAGCCTTAGGGGTTATATAACTCAAATTTGAACCAGGGTCAATTAGAATAGACACTAGATGGTTGGTCATCATACCTTCCATCTCCACCACTGAAGCTTGGTGGTCAGCTTGTTTATTATCCATGACTGCATAAATTTGCGGCATACTCCTGGCCACGTCATTGATGGTGGTAGCTTCTTGAACATTGTAAATTCTCCGACTATTATGTTGTCAGTGTGGCCAGTCCCTCGGTAGATGTTCTTCTCCACAACCCCAACATTTTAAGGGTTCTTTCTTCGGGTTATCAATCTTTCCTGGGGTAGATCCAAAAGGTTTATTTCCTCTCTCAGAGGGGAAATTCTGCTGGTGTACACTTCGGGTTGGGAAGCTCATCCTTGAGTCCTTTTTATAGTTTTTAAATCTAGTGGATTTAAACCCCTTTTTCTGGAATCCCGAACTATTCTTCTGCTTCCAGCCTTCATGAGGTTCTGTCTGATGCCCAAGCTGTTCATAACAATATCTTTCATTTTGGATAGTATCTTCTAGGGTCTTTGGCTCGTCAAACTCAATCCTGTTCTGATAGTCCTTAGGTAGTCCACTGATGAATCGTTTCACCTTTGCCTTTTTTTCTTTTATATAGGGTATGTACCTCAGCAATTCGAGGAATATGCTGACACATTCTTCTATGGTGCGTTGCCCCAGCTTGAGTTCATAGAATTATTTAGTCTTTTCATCGAAATACTTTTCCGACAGATACTTCTTCCTGAAGTATTTCTCAAACCGTTCCCAAGATAGGTCTTCTTCGTGAATCCCTTTTACGTTCTTAAGGTCTTCCCACCAAATGGAAGCCTTCCCATTCAGGTTGAAAGTGGCTACTCGGGCCTTCAAATTTTCCTAGAAGTCATGGAATCTGAAATACTTCTTTAGTCCAAGCAGCCATGCCTCCGCTTCCTCTACCTTCTTTATTTCACCGTTGAAAGAGGGTGGTTTCGCCTTCTTGAATTCTTCGAGATTATGATTTTTGGAATGATTTCGCTTCTTCCGTTTTCTTCAGGAATAAGAACTAGTTCTGCTACTAGAAGATCCCTTCGAGTCGCTAGTTTCCTTTCCAGAGGAATCGTCCGACGCTTTTCCCTTATCTCTGGGGTGAACCTTTCTCGAGGTGCTCCTGCCAGTGTGGCCACTTAAAGGACCACGTTTTCGTATCCTAGGTGGGCTTTGACTTCTCTTTGTCTATCGTTGGTCCACTGCAATTGTCTTTGTATGTCGGATAAGCTCTGCAGCAAGACTGCATTAATTTCCATTTACTTCTCTTTCTCTTTTATCAACCTCTCGTTGTCGGCCTTGTAGCTCTGTAGTTCGACAATGAGGCTTCTCACAGTCTCAGCTAGATCTAAAGGGGTTTCTACCGCTCTCCTTTTGTCAGACTCTTCGTCTGTGAGAGTCATCCCCCACTTCATGGTGCATCACCATTCTATGTGTCTACAGTTTCCCACGGTTGATCGTCCGCTTGTTGTGCAAGAAAAACACTTTTTGTTAGTCAACATTATATTCATTCACAATCAGCGCATAATTCATATTTTTCAAATGCATACACACAATAGGAATTTTCATTCTTAACTTCGGCTTTTGATAAGGGGGGGGTTAGGATAGAGAGTTACTCCTTTTAAGAGTACTTCAGATGGATTTTCTACGCAACTCGTCCATGAGCCCAAGCAGGCCAAGTGTTGTAACCATGCTCTGATACCAATTTGTCACACACCCACTACGACAACTAAGATTTTATTTTTCTTTACGTCTTTTCTTCGAGGAACAGAATCCTCGAATTTCTATGGGGCCTAGCGCAGACCCTCCCTTCCCTTATCCTCCCCCATGTGATCATTGGCTATGACCACAGGCCTTACCAAAAAGGCGCTTCTGGCTTTCGCGATTCGGGGAATCACGATGCAAGCGTTCCCCTGTTCTCGGTCTTTCAAAATGCTAAAACGCGAAAGGGTCTAACAGATCTTTAGCTCCTCCCTTGGGTCGCTTTTCATATGACCAGTCCTATGACCTGGTGTTGTTCGTCTAAATGATTTCGGGGTTTCGCGATACGGGAAATCACGATTCAAGCGTTCCTCCTTTCCCTTTCAAATCCCAAGAACCCGAAAGCCTGGTATCATCCGGATCTATGGTCCAGATCGTCGACTTGATCAATGACCTAGATTAAATCCTGACATTCTACCTTTTGGGATTTCTGGCGAGGTCTTCACTCCTATTCCTCTAATGTCCAGAACCCCAGTGGCCTTAGATCTTCGCCACGCGTCCCTACAAATGGGCGGTCCAGATTCTTTCGGGACTCCTCCTCCCTACCATAAGACTTTGTTCGGTGACCTAGGGCTCATTCACAGAGCGCATCGGGGTTTCCTGTACTAGGATTTCACGACTGGCGAATATGAGGGGTCTTGCCCTTGGGTTTCCCAAGTGCCAAAAAGCCGAAACCTATTCACGCTAAACTGATTCAGGGTTTCGCATATCAGGATTTCATGACTGGCGAATACGAGGGAACTTGCCCTTGGGTTTCCCAGGAACCGAAACGCCGAAACACCAAAACCTATTCACGCTAAACCGATTCGGGGTTTCACATATCGGGATTTCGCGACTGGCGAATATGAGGGAACTTTCCCTTGGGTATCCCGGATGCCGAAACGCCGAAACCTATTCACGCTAAACCGATTCGAGGTTTCGCATATCAGGATTTCACGACTGGAAAATACGAGGGAACTTGCCCTTGGGTTTCCCGGGTGCTGAAACGCCAAAACCTATTCACGCTAAACCGATTCGGGGTTTCGTATATCGGGATTTCACGATTGGCGAATACGAGGGAACTTGCCCTTGGGTTTCCTGGGTGCCGAAACGCCAAAACCTATTCACGCTAAACCGATTCGGGGTTTCGCATATCGGGATTTCGCAACTGGCGAATACGAGGGAACTTGCCCTTGTGTTTCCCGGGTGCCGAAACGCCGAAACGCCGAAAACTTGAGAGAATCATTCTCTCTTGTATAAGGTTTCCAGACTCAGATCACATGATCCTTCAGCGGGTTCTTGGGTAATTATCCCTAGTCTTGGTGACCAAAATGAAAATCCTTCCTAAATCACCGAGCTATGAACTCTGTGACAAGGGTGAAGTAAACTCGTGGGTTTACTAAAACAGTAGTCTTTTCAAGGAACTCACTCCGTCTCTGGAATGCGAGGGAACTTCCCGGAAGGAGGTGCCTTCGGGGAAATCAAACCAGGGCATAGCGTGAGTCAAGTAAATGGGACAAATCTCAAGGGAACGGACTCGTAATATAAATTTGTTCATTGTATATATAAAATGACTATGGTCATATAAGTATAAGCATGCATCCATTATTTCCGATCAAAACACCTGGAAAACACTTCTATACAGAAACCATTTATGAGTGTACAAACATGAGCATGCGTTCCAGGATATTCAATTCAAGATACAAGATCTAAACACTTATCAGAAAACACCAGGTGTGACATGACTGCTGATAGGGGTGCTTGTTTCCACCCAACCGTAGGCTCAGTGACTCCAAACAGATTTACCACTAGCCACCCCCGAGCTAGACCACGATGCTTGAGGTTCAATTTTCTACTTCCAGCTCAACGGAAGTCAAGGACGAAGGTTAATCTCCTTCTCCTATGTTCAGAACTCCCTATGTTTCCAGAGTTTCTCTAGTTCTTCCCCGCGATCCCTGTCACGCGCGTTCTCTCCTCCTCCTTTACCACACTTCCTCTCTTTCCTTTTCTCTTCAATATTGTGTGTGGCACGAATTTTCCCATCAGCGGTTAGGTCTGGGAGTTGTTACGGATGGGCGGTTTTCCCCCATCCCCTCATTAACTCTTGAGGAGCCTCCCCATCTACCAATCTGACGGGAAATCCATTTCGGGGTCAGAGAGTTGCTTTGGTCTTTGAGCAAGTAAAACCAGTACGGTACTGGCTCGATGGAATTTAACGCAACCATTCCAGGTCCCTTCCACCACCTCTCATTCTCCATCATGGTTTCTTTTAGCACATCCCCCTCCCAGCATCCATGCAACACATATTCATAACATAATTTACATTCATCAACCTTTTATAAAAAGGTCCGTCAAATCAAACATTCATGTCTTTGAGTTTTCCATAGTTCTTGGCCAATATAGTTATTTTTACAGACTGGGGGAAACAGGGTGTTACATATACCAAGACAGAAACACTACAAGTGTACATTGACATCCCTTTGATTTCAGTTTAACCAATGAGAGAGAGAGAGAGAGAGAGAGAGAGAGAGAGAGAAAGTGTGATGCACCTTGTTTCGAAGTTTGTCCTCGCTGCTTCCAATATGAGATTGATCTCCAAAGTCCCTGGTGAAACTTGATACCTGCAATAGGAAACAAAGAGAAACCACTACCTCCTACTCTTATTTATTAGTAAAAACAAATTCATCTGCAAAGATTGAAGTGACAATAGAAAATCACATGCAAGAATACACAAGCTTGAAGGAAATAGGCCAAGTTTATTCAAATGCGAACTCAAAGAGAATACTTACAAACCATGGATGATGATGCAACACTTCTCCAAGCTCTCCTCATCCAAACCTTGCATGAATCTACCAAGATCAATGGTTTGATACATGAAATCTTCCCCCTTTCACCTTGGAAATCCCTCAATACATAGGCTTGAGAGGCACAACTACCATGATCAAATGAGGGGTATGGTTGAGGATATGGCTCCTTGAGGTTTTTATCAAATCCCAAATTGAATCCCAAGCATGAGGTTTGAACACAACTAACCCAATATGAAGGAGTTGGCCCATAGATTAAAGTAGAGGAGATCCCCCTTTTCTCTCAACAAGAATGGTGTTCCCCCTGAGTGAGAGACAGTGCGCCATTCACAAAAATTGGTGCTCCCTATACATGGGAATGGGAGCACTGATGCTCCCTACATATTGCTAGGAGGGTGCCACCCTTCATAAATGCTCAAAAATGGATCAAATTTTTCAAGGAAAAAGTTTGGTTTGACCTAGAAATGATGGGTTTCCTCCTCCCATATGACTTAGGGGTCATGAACAACTATTTTAATGGTTTCAATGGGTGGCGACACCTCACAAAGTGAATGTGACACTTGGGAGGGTGCATATGACACTTGTGACAGTGCATGTGACACTTACCGAGGTGCATACGTCACTTTGCGACACTTAGGGTGAGATACCTAGGTGTGAAATTTTGGTGTGTAACATGGAGTGAAAAGTAGATACAAAAACATAATAGGAAATGTCAAGCTTAGTAAGAATGACATTTATAAGTTGGTGATATGTCTTTATTATTACATTTTGCAAGAAAAAGTCTAAGTGTTTTGAACTTGGATAAAAAAATATCCAATGCAAGCAAAATCACTAGGATTTAAAGCAATCAATTGATTTTCAAGCTAGTGAGATTAAATCGTATTGTGTTTACCAAAGATAATTTTCATATTTTTCCATGATACTTCTGGAGTCTCAATTCCTTGAATGTGAAACTAAACATGACTAGATATGGACAGTCTAATTAATCCACATGTTTTTTCATTTTTATTATCTCATTTCGATTTCTTTAATGCATTAAGAGGGGTAATTTATATTCCAAGGTAACCTGATAAATTCCCTTACTTCATAGTAAATCCTTCATACAAGATTTCCATGAGAAGTAGCTTGAACCGATAAGCAGGAGATGACTTGGACTAGTCATATTACAATATGCAGGTAGGATGGCTTCAAAAGAAAAAAATTACTATCTAGGGGGAAAGCTCTCGAAAAAATAAATAGTTTTAGAAGGAAAAAAAAAATGCACTAAAAACATACTCTCGATGTCAAAGTTGTGCCCTTTTGAAGAAAGGCATAAAAAATAACTAAGGTGCCACGTAACAAGTAGAATTTGATCAATGTAGTGATGGGTGCATGATGAGGTTTCTAAGTTAAAAAACAATTCCCCTCCTCTAAATTTTATTATAAACTCATTTTTACTAATAAGTTACTTTTATAATGTAAGTGTCTCACTTTTATAAAATAAGTGAAAATCATTTTTATAATGTAATTGACTCAAGTTTATAAAGTAAGTGATAATCACTTTTATAATGAAGTTACTTTATAACTTAAAGTTGCATGCTAAAATCAACTATAAAAAAAAAAAAACAATAAAGCTACATTATGAGTGATATAATTTAAGTGAACTACACTTCACAATAAAGTTATGTTATAACTTAAAGTCACATGTACTTTTTCAAAATACAACTTAATGAAAAGAAAGACTTGAACTCAATATCTCTATTTTAAAAAAGCAACTTTCAACCAAGTGAGCTATTACAAAATATATAAAAAAATGTTAGAAATGAACAAGGAGGCCTAGTTTCTTTTACTCTTTTCCTTGAAGTGTGCGTTTACCCCAAAAAATCTTTGTTTTTTCCTTCAAAAAACTTCGACATAACTGCATAGAAGAAAAAAAAAAAAAAAGACTTTCGAAGAAATTCTAAAACTTTATAAGATTGGGGCCAGGTCTCGGTTAGTCTATCTGGAAAATGCAATTTTTCCTTTTTTTTTCTAATTTTCC
Source organism: Picea engelmannii (assembly GCA_009831015.1). Lineage (NCBI taxonomy): Eukaryota > Viridiplantae > Streptophyta > Pinopsida > Pinales > Pinaceae > Picea > Picea engelmannii. Next base: position 93,024 of record ML816070.1, on the reverse strand, counting down.
AAGATCATACAAAGTGTAGGAAAAATAGAATACACAAAAAAACAAACATGTTTTGCTCTATTTTTTATTGCTAAGATCACACAAAGAGCATCCGCAGATCAAAAAGGGGGCAAATTGGAAATATTAAAAAAAAAACGAAATAAACTATTAGAATAGTTTGAAAGAAATTTTAAAAATCGAAATCAAACTATATACTTCTAGATATGGTTTAAATGGTCATATATTAGGTAACAACTTGAACTTTTTGGATGAAACAAAAAGAGTTTCCAATTAAAAACAACACTCCAAACGCATTAAAATAGTTCTCTCAACCCAAAAATGATTAAAAAAAATTAGCAAAATCTGGAAGTCCTTTAATGCATGAAGTGACATAGGTTCAATATCTCAATAAAAAATGGGAGTGGATATTCATAAGCACTCTGACACTATGCTTGATAAACAAGGTATATCTACACAAGTGGAACACCTTAAAACAATTGCTAACACAAATAGATCAAAGATCAGTTCACCAATGCATTATGTGGTTAAAATCCTCAAAGAAGGAAATAGTCCACGACCCTAGCCAACATAGCCACTTGATGCAATATATTAATGGAAAAGGAAAATACATATAAGTTTCCCATAATACATCATCAACAAATGACCCTCCATACTCTTTAAATAGATATTATGGACCAATCGGAGGTTAAGCCATGGATTAATAGTTGTTAGTATCAAGGAGAAGATGACCAATCAGATCACTTATGTCTAGAGCATAATCTTGGCCGTCAAATTAGATAATTGCAAATGAACACTAGAGATACACACTTTACCTAAAGACACAATAGACCAAGTTGATCTTAAATAAATCCTAAGTGTCTAAATATCCTAACAATGCACTGAACATTAAAGGTAAACAAAGTTTTCTATGGTTGTTGCAACAAAAGGAATGATATCCATTGGTGTTAATAACATCATATGGGCATGGTCACCAAAGGCGAGATGGACATGAGAAAAATAAAAATAACTAAAAAGTGATTTGCAACAATTAAGGCATAACAAGAACAAATGGAGTGTGATGGCAAGATTGTGAGTGATGTTGATGAATGAGACTTATTTGAAAGAAGAACTTCCATACTTGCCATTTTTTAATGACTTGTATCATGTAAGAATTTACAAATTAAAGGTAATGAATATTATTTATCTATTACTTTAGTTAAAACTATTAAAGGTCAATTGGAAGTGGGGGATTTTTTCTTACTCTGAGTCGCGGGTCTAGGGTTTTGCAGTCGCTTTGAGCCACACGGTTCCATCCACAGCCCCGCTGGGGCTCATGTCTCGCAAGGAGGGAGGGCCAACAGGCACCTCCTACAGCCAAGCCATAGCAAACGGGAATGTTGCAGAGGGCACGAAACGGCTGACCTTCGAGCCGCCGACAGATCTGCGTTCAAAATTGTTGGAGGAGGGAACATTCAAGGACCGAGAGATGGACATTGATCCGGAGAAAGAGAAAGAGGACATCCCTTCTGTCGCGTCAACTCCATGGTTGCCAGGTAAATGTATTCCACAAGCACCACAAGCCCCAAAATATGTTATTACCTCACCACGCATAGAAGAGCAAAAATAGTATATGAGAGATTATGCCCTGGTTGGAAAATTCTTGGGGCTCTGGCCTTCCGAGCGTGATTTGATCAAATGGATACAATATTGGTGGAAGCCAAAAGGTCATTACGAGCTACAACTGGGATCCAAGGGGTTCTTCACAATCATCTTCCATAACCTTGAGGATCGCAACCGCGTTTTTGATGGGGGGCCTTATTTTTTCAACTCGGCGGGTCTCTTCTTGCGATTCTGGACAGAGAAGTTCAGCCCGGAGAAGGAGGACTTTGCTCACGCACCTGTATGGATCCGATTATACTCTCTCCCATAGGAATTCTGGCTAGAGGAGGTCATGGCCGGCATTGGCAACACCATTGGCATCTATGTCAAATCTTCCGAAGCAACCAAGCAGAGGTGTTATACCTCCTATGTGCGAATCTGTGTGTATCTGAACATAGCCAAGCCACTCCCAGGAGCCATCATATTGGAATATCAAGACGAAGACTGGACCCAAACCATCGACTACGAACACATTCCGTTCCGATGCAGGAAATGTCATGAACATGGCCATCTTTTTAGGGAATGCCCCCTCAACACGGTTCAGAAAGAAGGGAACCCTGAAAGAGGCAAAGACAAGGACGGCTTTGTACAACCAGCAGGGAAAAGATGACAAGGAGGAAGAAAACAACCAGCCCAAGTAAGTAAAGATCCCTCTACTAGAAATAAGTTTGCGATATTGCAAGATCAACTGGAAAACCACAATACCCCTTCAACCCCAAATGTACCACCTCCAAACTCGGGACATCAGGCCATAAGCCAAGGAACTGAAAGGCCCCAACAGGGTAAGGATTCCAATCTCCCTCTCCAAAACATGGCTCAGGACCCGCAAGATCTACATGAGACAGAGGACGGGGATGCAGAAATGGAGCTGGAGGAGCACGATCTAGTTGGGGTGGATCTAGAGCACCTTGAGCACGCATACAGGCAGCAAAAACTTTACACCATACCCAGAGATCAACTACGGAAGGTACACAAGGTATTTCTTAACTCCTCAGCTGGGTCCTCAGCCCGAGCCAGCAAAGCCTTAGGAATCCAGGGCATTCAATCAAAAAACCCAAATAAAGCTCAGAAAGACGAGAAGAAAAGAGGGAGGAAATCCAATAACAAGCTCATACAGGAAATAGGCAACTACATGGTAAACTCGGGACAAATCCACCTGATCTCAGACAGCTTCCCTCCACTCTCCACCCCCCCGTCATTATGAAGATCATCTCTTGGAATATCAAAGGCCTCAATGGACGTAGCAAGCAAAAGTTGCTACGGGATCTGATCTTGACAGAAAAACTAGACATAGTAATGTTGCAGGAAACAAAATGCACTTCAGAAGACATTGACAGGATACTTCCCTACTGCTGGAAGCAAGGGGTAGCAGCCTCAATTGATGCTATAGGAACTGTCGGGGGATTGGCTACACTCTGGAACACCAATGCGAAGTTGCTGGAAAACTTCTTTACCACTAAATGGTCCATCACAGCAGATTACAGGCTCATAGGTTCAAACAAGTCGGGACACCTGACCAATGTATACGGCCCAGCCAGCCCAAGGGATAAGCAGGCCTTCCTCAGGAGCCTGAATTATATATCTACTCTAACACAGTATAACAGATGGATTGTTGGAGGAGATTTCAAGATCATTCGCGGCCTGGAGGAAAAAAAAGGAGGATCAAGACGACTGGAACGGGACTCCAGCGACTTCAATAACCTCATTGACGATCTTCACCTCATTGACCTGGAGGCCATCCATGGTACTCACACTTGGAAAAACAGAAGGACTGGAATACGCCAAATCGCTTGCAAATTAGATCGTTTCCTCATCTATGACTCCCTTATGATGGAAGGTACGGCAATGGAAGCAACTATTCTGAACCTCTCTGGCTCAGATCACTAGCCCATACAGCTATGGATGGATGTCCCAGCCACACCTGGTAAGAAACCCTTCAGGTTTGAACAGTTTTGGCTTGACCATCCGGACTTCCAAGCAAACATCCAGGACTGGTGGAGGGCGGTAGAGGTCCCACGCGGATCCAAAATGTTCAGATTCCAGCAAAAATTAAAGAATCTCAAGAATACTCTCAAACTCTGGAACAAGCATACCTTTGGCAATATCTTTGACTCCCAAAAACAATTGTTAGAACAAATGGGCGAAATCCAGCATCAAATCAGACTGCATGGGTTAACCAGTGAGCTAAAAGCCCAAGAAATAAAAGTAAACCAACAGCTCGAAGCCAGGAAAAGACAAGAAGAAATCTTATGGAAGCAGAAATCGCGCATCCAGTGGATCAAGGAAGGGGAACGCAATACTAAATTCTTTCACAGAACAGTCATCCAAAGGCGGCACTCCAATAAGATCATGCATCTTATCTCAGATGGGGGGGAATCCATTCACTCACATGGGGACATGGAGACAACCTTGATCGACTATTTTCAAAATCTCCTTACAGAACCTCTCTCGGATAGACATGAAGCCATCAATAAGGTTGCGCGGCATGTGCCCTACCTGGTTACCCAGGAGCAAAAATCAACACTTCTCCGGCCCATCACAATCGAGGAAGTGGACGAAGCGCTTCAGAACACCCCTAAATGCAAGGCCCCTGGACCTGACGGCTTCACCAGTGATTTTTTCCATTATTGTTGGCCGATGATCAGAACAGAGGTCTGGGAAATTCTGGAAGACTCCAGGGCCACTGGACAGGTCCTCCAGGCTCTCAATGCTACTTTCCTCACCTTAGTTCCCAAAGAGGGACAGGCACATCATCCCAAGCAGTTCAGGCCTATAGCTCTGTGCAATGTCATCTACAAACTCCTCACAAAAGTGATAGCCCGAAGACTCAAGCCCATCTTGTCGTCAATCATATCCCCGGAACAATTAGGATACGTTGAGGGTAGACAAATCCTCGACAACGTCATTCTAGCTCATGAAGTGATTCACTCTCTGCAGAAGACCAAAACTCCAGGTATGCTCCTTAAATTAGACCTCTCTAAAGCCTTTGACAAGATAAGTTGGGAATATATGCGAGCAATGCTCTTAGTTTTTGGATTTGATCAGAGCTGGGTGAGCTGGATTATGAATCTGACCTCTTCGGCCTTCTTCTCTCTTCTCATTAATGGTGTTCCCTCTCGACCCTTCTCCCCCTCAAGAGGAATTAGACAGGGAGATCCTCTATCCCCTTTCTTCTTCATCATCTTGGCCGAAGGTCTTAGTCGCTCGATCCATGCAGCAGTCGAAAATAATCTTTTGACAGGTCTACCCTTGCATGGCATCTCCCCCCCTATTTCACACAGCCAATTTGTGGACGATACCCTCTTGATGGGCAGCCTGACTGTCCGCGAAGCCAACTCTCTCCTGGAGATCCTCCAAACCTTCTCAGACGCCTCAGGCCTGGACTGCAATAAGGAAAAATCCCAAATCTTCTTCTTCAATACGCCTCCTCCGATCCAGCGTCATATCTCTGTTATCTTAGGTTTCACCTGAAGCTCCCTTCCGTCCAAATACCTGGGAATTCCCTTAATTGATAATGCCCTCCGGAACTCCTCCTGGGAACACCTCCTTTCCTCCTTTACCAAGAGGTTGTCCTCCTGGACCTACAGAGTCTTAAACCTCCCCAGTCGTCTTACTCTCCTCCGGGTTGTTCTTCAGGCCCTCCCGATTTATTCTTTTTCAGCGTTGGCTGCTCCAAGCTTCGTCCTCAAAACTATCAAAAGCTTACAGAGAAACTTCATTTGGCAAGGTCTCAACACAGGGAAAAAAATAGCGTAAGTCAGCTGGGACAAACTCTGTCGCCCAAAGGAGCAAGGGGGCCTGGGACTACGGGATCCCTTCATAATGAACAAGGTTCTCAGTGCCAAAATATGGTGGCGCTGGTTAAAAAGTCCCACGGACCTCTGGGCCAGACTCTGGAGGAAGAAATACGCACCAAATGTGGCTGAGAAGAACCTAATTCGGTGGAATGGGGACAACCCTGGCTCCCTAATTTGGATAGCAGCCAAGCAGAACAGACAGCTGGTGACTCGGCATGCCTTCTGGGAAATCAGGAATGGGGAAACAGCTCTTTTCTGGTAAGATTCCTGGCAACAATGGTCAGTTTTGGACACTAAGGACTGGGCTCGAGACATATGCACCCAAGCTGTACGAGTAGGCCTGACAACAGTCGCTGACTATTGGCAGGACACCCCTCCGGAGGACACATGGCACTGCTGGCACTTGGACAGGGAACGCATCAACCTGGAGGCACACGTAGACTTGGTACCCTGGCAAGAAGAGATGGCCAAACGGAAAATTCCCAAAATTGAGGGGGAGGATATCCTTCGGTGGGGTTACTGACCACAGGGAACCTTTAGCACGCAGGAAGCCTACTTGGTCAAGACTCAAATAGACCCCATCCCGAACACGACAGCTTGGCACAAAATCTGGAATATTAAACACTGGCCAAAAATCACCCTCTTCCTTTGGCTCGTTTTCCATTCAAGCATCCTGACCTGGGATAATCTCTCGAAACGGGGTTTTTTGGGGCCCTCAATTTGCATACTCTGTGGAGAGGCAAAGGAAACCATGAACCATCTCCTCAATACTTGCCCTTACACTGCTCAAATATGGGATCAAGCGGCGCTTATCATGCGCACCTCGGACCGCAATAGGGATAGCATCCTGGAGACCATAACGAACTGGAGGGACCGAGCTTTCCAATCCCCCCTCCTCAATCGTATTTGGCAACTTCTTCCAGGCTTTATCCTTTGGCAAACCTGGAAATAAAGGAATAGACAAATTTTCAAAGGCAGCTCACTCCCATGGCAACACTGCTGGCATCAATGCCATAGTAATATCATGGAAACTATCCACATCCAGCGGTGGTCTGACGCAGACCTGACTGGCACGCCCTCCGAACTCCCCATATTTCAGTATTGGACACCACTTCCTTCTCTTCAAGCCCCCCCTCCACTTGTCCACCCCCGTCTAGAAGCCCCTCCTTTTGGTCTCCACCCTCGGAGGATTTCATTAAACTCAATTTTGATGGGGCCTCTAAAGGCAACCCAGGCGCTGCAGGCTATGGGGTAGTCTTCCGCAATCATTATGGGCACATCCTTCTCATAAGTGCAGGCTCCCTAGGTCATTCTACGAAAAATGCGACAGAACTTTGGGGTCTTATTAAAGGACTGCACTTAGCCTTCAAAAATGGTTTCGCTAATCGTCAAGGGGGACTCACAAATCATCATCAACATGTTGCGCAGAATTTTAAATGGAGCGAATCCGGAAAGACTAACGCCTAGCTGGAGACTTTCCCATGGGCTACAGCTCGTCACAGATCTATTGCAACCAAATCAAGCTATCATCCCTGCCCACATCAGAAGGAAGGCGAATCAAGTTGTGGACGATCTAGCAAATTTGGGTGCCAACTGGAGTGGACCAGAACTTCTATGCAACTCAGCCCTGGATCATGATCACCCTATTCTCCAACATTGTATCCGCAAAGCGGGATCAGTGGACTCCCCCCCGGATGGGTTGTTAGTGGGTCACACTTGGCAAGTAGCGGAGGTAGGCACCAGCCACTGAGGCATGGAGCCATGTGACAGGCTCGTGCCACCGCCCGCCACCCTCCTCCGCCATTAAATGGATCCTTCCCCGACGTAAATGAGCATTTATGCAAGTCTCTTCTCCTTATGAGCGTCCTCGCATGGCTTCGCCACAGATGAACATACCCCAACTCTGCTCGACTGCCAAAGGGCTCCTCCCTTCACAACCATGGTCTGATATGGTTCGCATCATCCGGCTCTTTACTGGCCTTACTTGTCTCCGCGCCTTCCACTTCGGCCTGGTGCACCTCGCTTCTCTGGACAACCACCAGCACTACCAAATGCCACACCCAAGGGGGAGGTCGAGGTGAGGCTCTCCATGGAAACCTTGCAGGCCTTCACTCTCGCCTCCCGACTCACCCTCCATCTGCTCCTCCCCTCCCCTCCAGCCTGAGCCCCTCACTCCTCCCTCTCCAGCTCCGTTGGTTTCGCAGCTGAACTCTTTGGCCATTATCCCTCGGATGCCGGGCTCACCCTCGCGTCTCTGTATCGCATCCACTTTGCCTGAACTGGACCCTACACCAGTCTCTGCTTTTCCAAGAAGCTCAAGCGGCGCGCCCCCTCCTCCCCGGAGGCCAGGGAACTCTGAACACCAGCCATCTAACTCCTACAATGGGGTGCAACTCAGAGAAAGCTTAGACATCATTTACGGACTGGTCTTTGAACTTCGCCAGGGGGTGGAGGACCTCCATTTTCGCTTGCAGACCACAGACGACAAGATTACGACCTTTCTTCAGCTCCTCTCCTCCATGCGCGAGGTTTTCCCCTTAGACCCGGTCGGAGCGACTTCAGAAGAGATGCCCAGAACAGTAGCCGATGGAGGAGACGCCAAGGAACAGCGCTCAGTAGAGGATGGGCTGGAGCAAACCGAGTGCATGACAACGGAGGTGGACTCGGCAAGTCGAAAGCTACAGGATACGACGACAGATGCCGATAGAGCGGCGGACAAGGTGACAGGCGAGGTGCTATGGGCGAATGAAGTGACGTATGTTGAAGAGGAACCTTGGCCGGGGGACCTCCAAGTCACATGGTCGGGCTATCTACCAGGTGTTTAGGCTTAGAGTTTTATTTGCAGTCATGATAGTTTCTGTTAGTTTCACCGGGGGACTAGTTTATCTAAAACTTTTTCTTTCTTAGTTATAGCACTACTTATGTTTAACTCCTATGTTGGCTGGACTGGTTTCCCCTCTATTGGGGCAGTCCAGTAATTACAGTATGACTATTGGTGTACTCTGGAATTCCACTGTGGTTTTGGCAGGTCTTTAATATAAAATACTCCTTACTTAGAAAAAAAAAACTATTGAAGGTCAATTGTTCTCTTCTCTCTTGGCTCAAGATGTAGATTTTGTGAATATTTCTATAGTATTCTAGTTATAGTGTTTGTTTGTGACTAAGGTGACAAAGTTGGTAGGAAGTAATAACTCATAGTCCTTATTTTGTGTGTATGGTTCTTTTGTGTTCCCATTGTTGGTGATGAGACCATCCTTATTGTATGTTGCTTTGCTTTATGAAAATGTATAATTCCTCAATGCAATGACAATACGTTGTTTCTATTTTGCTTCTCTTTATTCTTGATATATTTAGCAATGCATGTTGTATTGATATGTATGCACATACATATATAAAATGTTGAACAATAATATTGAAATTCGATATCTACACAATGAAATGTGAATTCATAATATTGAGAGAGAGAGAGAGAGAGAGAGAGCAATGCATTTCATAGTGATATATATGCACATACATAAATAAAATGGAACAATAATATTGAATTCAATACATACGTATCGAATTACAAATTCATAATATTGAAATCCAAATTACATTGTTGTATCTCAACCTTGACACTTTCGAAATAAAAATTCACACGCTTGCAATCAACATTCATAATTTTGGAATTGAAATTGGCCCTTTTGCAATCGAAATTGACACTTACGGAAACAAATTCATAGTTTGCAAACACCAATATCACACTTTCACAATCCAATTTTGCACTTTAACACTAGTAATCACACTTTAAAAATGATATTCACACTTTTGAAGTCTAGATTCTCGGTTATAAGACAAAATTGCTTGAAATGGTCATTGCTAAGCTAGATATTCAAAAATTTAGCTTAACTATTGGAACATAAAATATGACTATTAAGTTAATAATATCAATAATATTAAATCTTACATCCCTGTGAAATTTAAAGATAAGACTTGAAACAACAATGAAAACATTAATAAGAGCAAGTTAAAATTAATAAAAATAAGTTAAAAGACTACAAAGATTTTATTAATCCTAATATAGTTAATCAAAATTATTATTTCAACATTATAAATTTAAAACACAAAATGAATATTTCTAAAATCAAAGTCAATGCTCAAAAATTGGTCATTGTACTAATTCGAAAACACCTTGAAAGGAGTGCATTTGTATAATTCATATTAGGAAGGAGATTGAGGATGAATAATATTTCCCTTTAACATGCACTATTTTTAATAATATATAAAGCATACTTTATATAATTTCATAACTTAATTTTTCACGACCTCTTAAAAAAACAATAATAACCTTGATCCTTTCATTTTTACAATATCCCATTATAAATTTGCCATTTTGAAAAATATTTATTATATTCCTTTTTTTTAAATTAATAAACTTTGTTGATTTTAAATGAATGGATAAACATCAATATCATCATCATTGGAATTTGCATATCTTAAAATGAAATTAAACCGATACAAAAAATTTAATATGATAAAGGGAAATTCCCTATATTACCCTTGAACGAAAAGTTTTGTATGTTGCTGTTTTGGATTCAAAGGTTGGAGGAGAATGATGTGGACGGGTACCTAATCATCTCAACGACAATCCACGTGCCTCTACTCCATTCATATATTTTTCATTAGATTTTAGTTATTTTAATGTACTCGCCTTTATATCTTTATACTTAGACTCTTAATGCCTTATTTTTGGATGTGCCATGTGGCAGTAATATTTTTATTATCAATTTTTTTTTATTAGAAAAAATTATATGTAAATTTTAATAATTTTTAATAGTTTGGTAAATTTAAAATTTAAATATAAAAATAATTTGTAGGTTAAAGTTTCTACGAAATGATGATTTTTTGGGGGATATCTTAAATTTGGTGATAAATTGTTGGATTCGTAGATTTAAATGATTATTTATATATAATCTAAGTGTCATGGAGTTTGGAGTTTTTCAGGATTTTGAATAACAAAAAAAAGTGATTCAAAATATATTATGATAGATTATTATTATTTTACAAAATTGATTTTTTCCATCAAATTTAAAAAATATATAAAAAAATTATTAATTTATTTTAAAATTATATGTTTATATCAAGTTTAAAAAATATATAAAAAATTTATTGATTTATTTTAAAATTATATGTTTATATTTGGAAAGGTTAAGTTTAAAAAATATATAAAAAAATTATTGATTTATTTTAAAATTATATGTTTATATTTGGAAAGGTTAAGTTTAAAAAATATATAAAAAATTAATTGATTTATTTTAAAATTATATTTTTATATTTGAAAATTTTATATTATGACGATGATTAAAATTATTTGGTTTATTTTAAAATTACATCTGAAAAGATTATATATGATTATGATTTTTATTGAAATTAACTTTAGTTTATATAATTTAAAAAATTAATTGATTTTGTTTTAAAGTTTTATTTTTAAGTTTGAAAAAATTATATTATTACATATAAACTTGTATTTATTATATTTTTTTCTTTTTTATCATGTTCTTTACATGTTGAACTGTGTTCATAATATGTGTTTAGTGATAAAGTTTATTAGAGTTTAATGTTGAAATTGTACACCTAATTTGAACATTTTTGTCATTTTAAACTTTTTTTTTTTTGTGTGTGTGTGTGTGTGTCTTCTTTAGTGGTTTACACACATATAATTTTAAACATTTAATGTTTTCTCTTTGTAAGAGTGCATAATTATATGGTTTTTTCCTTATAATCAAATTTTTATTTAATATTATATCAATATATATTAGTTTGAAAAGTTTACTATTAAATTTTAATTTATATACTAAATATTGGTTTGGAAAAAGAAGTTAAAATTTAAAATGCTAGAAAACTTAGTCAAAAAAATGTTTACTTAAATGTCAAGGGTGTATCATATTATTTCAGATCATCATATGAAATATATATGGAGAAAATCATGTGTAATATATGAGGGGAAAGCTTGAGAAAAGATAAAATTGTGCAAGTGGGTGGCAGATGCGGGGGTCATCGTGGATCCTGGAGGAACAACAAAATCTTCCTTCGCATGGGGTATTGGTATTCTATCCAACTATCAAGCAAAAGCATATGTGCTTTGGAAAGGTTTAAAAATAGCTAAAGGCGTCGATGCTAAATTGTTGATTGTGATATGAGATTTTAACTTGACAATCATAAATCATATGGTTTATAGTTCTTTGCTTGTAGACAACCCCTCAACATCAATAATTTCATGAAGCAAACAAGAGATGAGCACCTTCAACAAAATCAAATATTGTCACATTATGCAGGAGAACAATTGTGAAGAAGATCGGTGGGAAAATCATGAATCAACTCTAAAAGAGGGGGAGCTTATGGTTAATGGCACCTTTAATCAACAATTCTTTCCCTAATTAGCTATGGGTACAATGACAAGTATTGAGCTATTAATCCATCGCAAGACTCACAAATTAAGGCACTACACGAAGTGTTTGAACAATTATGAGAAGGGATGTAAGTCCATCCTTCGCATGTATGAAGCCATGAATGTGCATGCTTATGCCTAGGTTGTTCATTTTTTTCCTATGCACAATGAGATAATGATCTTGTTGCTCGAGATGTGTTGGTGGAAATCCAAGTCTCCTATTCTGAAACGTATGGTAAGAACCCACGTTGATTTATCTTGGCTAGTGTTTGGTTTTCTATTGGCTTGATGTAAGTTCTCAAGGGAGCCTCCTCCTTGGAGTTTGACTTGTACACAGGGACATTGGTGTTCTCAGACCATTGTTTGTTTTAATACCAAAGAACAAGGATTCTCCTTGGCCTTTCATTATGAAAATATTCAATCTTTTGATTCACTTATAGGGAAGTGGTCTCATATTTTGAAAATGGATCATTTGGGATCATTAAGGGAAGAGGAAGTGTAGCATGAAAGTTGGTCTAATGGCAAAGCGATGCATCCTAAAATAGTAGGAGATAAAGGTCAGAGTGGGTGCCTAATGGATTTTAGAGAACTCCAAGAAATTTGTAGAGTCCTTAGAAGGCATAAGGAGCATATCCATTGCAACATATCCTCAATTCTCACTATCGAATCAAAAGTCTATGAAATAAAAAGCGAGGTCTCTTCCAAGATAGAAGAAAATATGAGGTCTATAGAAAAATTGAAGCAACATTAGCAGTATTGGAAGCATAATGCAATCTTTTAAGAAATATGGCATTCAATATGAGAAGGGGAGATCAATCTAGGGCCTCTAATCAAAGACTCTCGATCAACTCTACTTAGGGGGGAAGGAGGATGAAACGATTCACCGGCTTGATGAAGACATGGAAGTTGTGAAGAAAGACCCTAATCCTCTTTGTACAGGTCTAGAAGAAGCAACTAGTCGTTATTCCTTTTCTAATAGTTGTGACTAGTTAAACGAATGGATAGGATATTTTGATTGGATAAAGGATATTGGTAGAGTAAGCATAGTGTAGACTACCAGTTAGAGTTAGTTTATCCTCTAGTAAACCGAGTGGCTCACTTTCGGGGGGGGAAACCCCCTTGAGTCAGCGACCAACTATTATGTTTTTACAATTCATAAGAATTTTAGGCATATGCTACATAATATATAGTGTTAATAAGTATTAGGTAGTTTTGTTTAAGGAAAAAGCCAAACTCTATTTTGGGATTCTTTTCCGGATTTTTTGCACTATTTCAAGACTAGTTTGAGAACTTGTTTAATATTGTGATATAATCTCACTACATCATCAGCTATAGATTTTACTAATATAATATTACCTAGTTATTATTAAAAAAGAAAAAGATAAAATTGTGCAAGATTCGAATAAAAGGAAAAATAATTCCAGGTAACTTCTATGAATTCCTTCTCTTATTAATGGTTTCGTAAGTTTTGGGAAAATCAATATATTTTTTCAAAGTAAAATTCTCAATATTAGATATCTACACTAATAAATATGTTGATTTACAACAAATACGTTAAATGCATAATAGATATGGAGTTGAATAGATATGGAGTAATTCCATAGGTTGAAGCGATGGAATGAATTATCAAGGTTTTACAATGCATAGATGGATTCAATGAAGGCGAACAAGCGATGGAAGGACCTTGTAGACTATTATGTTTTGTCGAGCAATCCATGTTTAATACCTCTGCATTCACGACCAAGTTGTTAGCGATACATTTAGGACATGTTTTCCTCCACTATCTGATGGATTGCTCATAGTGGTAGTTTCCTCTTACATATTCTTAGGAAGGTGATCTATGGCCTCCTTGTTCATTGGCAGATTCAAAGCATTCGCAAATGGATTGATAACTCCCCAGGAAACCATGGCTTTAAAGAGTGTACCATAGTTGGTATTTCTTGGAATGTGTTTTCATTGTGAAAACAACAAGTGCCATCTACTTGGTTACAATGTTGGGCCATTTCTTACTTGGGTTGGGGTGAAACCACTAAAATTCATTGTTCTAAAACTTGCGATGTTTGTTTGGCCTCAAAGATAGTGGTTCAACATTTGACTACAATTTACAAGTACCAAAGTGTTAGTGGTTACTCACCAAGTGTTTGATGAAACACTTAGACACTAGTTGTTTTCATTAGCACTTTACTTTTCCATTGGAAATCAAAAGCAAAAACATGAAGCTGAGAAAGCATGGCAATTTATTGGCATAATTATTTAATGTCAAGTGTTTCAAGAAATCCTTGTATGAAATTGTTTTGCTACAAACCTTGATACAAAGACAACATTTCAAATTGTGATCATGTCTCTTTCTAGGAAAACCTTATCGAGGTGGGTGAATTCTACCAGCTATGTGGTGGATTTAAAGCTAATAGTGGAGCATGCATGGGGATTCCTATTTCATAATGACGCCTTCTTTATGAGGGTAAACAATTGAAGGGGCTATTATAGTTATTTTATTATCATATTTGCAAATATTTCACTCATTTCTTGGCACTACGATTGTGTGGGGGAGTGGTGGGAATTGTGGTGCCTTCAACTTAAAAGCTTGTGTCTTTTTGGGATGCAATAAAAATGTAATGGCCCCCACCTCTTAGAGAGGTGATGAGGAGGCTCAGTGGCCTGGGCACCCCCACTAGGTCATAGTCTCACACTGAGGGGAAGGTCAACTAGGCTAAAGTTATATTTTTAAGTTGACTTGAGAAAGAAAAAGGATAAAGAGAGTAAAAGATAACTCAACAGAAGAATAGAAGTTAACCATGGGAGTAAACTAACTCAACAGAGAATCAGAAGGAAAAAGTATAAGTAAGAGGCCAGGGCGCACCTATTAGGCATTCTGATTTTTGGTATATTTCTTGCTAGTGCTCTTAAGCATTCAGTTGGGGGTTTGTTGTACAAACCCTTGTGGGCAACTCAGTGGTGAAATATCCACTCACCTTGTTCCACAGCTTGGTCTCGGGGATGAAATATTCCTCCACACCATTATATTCTCATCATATCTCGTTCTAGAGCTTCAGCAGACAGTAGGCCGTACTATTGGGGAATTTCCAGTGAGGGCACACCATACCATTGAGGAGGGTTTGATCTAGCTATTCAGGAGGGCGCAACTCTCTTAGAAGATTTCGCAGTTGGAGAGGTTTGCCTTGTCCGTTGGGCTTGAAACTTCAGGAGGAGGATCCCACTGCCCTGATCTATTACTTGATCGAGTTTGGGCTCATTTGGAGCACTCTTCCATCAGGGCCGAATTATAGAGGGCTTTTGTCTCCACTTGGAACATGGCACTCTCTGGTTGAAGGGTTTGAAATTCAGATCTGCTTGATAATGGTATTCATTACTTATTCATCCTTTAGAGGCTTCTTTTGTATCGACGGGAGCATTTTGTAGTAGCTCATATCTATTGTTTGTACGACCATCTGAGGTTTATGCCAGATCGGCCATCTATTGTATTGATCCTACATTGCTTATAATAAAAGGATCAGATCTTTGCTTTTGCTTCTATATTTTGAATGTATGATGATCTTCATGTGTTGAATGAATCTTGTATGCACTTGATAGCTCAATAAACACCGGCACATCCACAAAACCGTGGTAGTTAGTGATTCCAAGCTAAAAATTGGCTTGGGATCATTACAAAAAAACAACTCTACCTTTCCAAATTCTTAGAATCCTTGTCCTATTCCTAGTGCCTATATTGTGGAGCAAGTTGATGAGGTGCCAATGGTGGAGATTATAGCACCAGAGGTCTCCCATCCACATTCAGTGTTTGAAAAATATGGGGTTATTTACCAATTTAATGGGTATTGGTCTCCTACTTCAAATTTATATCAATGGATCCACTCGACTTGGATAAAGAATTATGAGTTATCTCCTTTCTCTAAAGGATTTTTAATTGTTCATTTCTATGATCATGTTGATTATTAGAAAATGTTTGAAGAGGGTCCCTGGTTTTGGGGAAATGGGGAATTTTTATAACTCCTCAGTTCTTGGATTTTGATATAAACTCTATACCAATGACTATAATACCAATTTGGGTTCGTCACCCTTATTTTCCATTACATTTCTAGTATATATTGGTTTTTAAGAATATTGGAAATTCATTGGGAACTTACATAAAATCAAATCTTGAGAGAGCTATATAAATATTGTGCACATATGCTCACATTAGTGTTGTGATAGATCTTATTAAGGGTCTTCCAGACAAAATGATTCTCAAATGGAAGAAATTTCAATACACTTAGGTCTTGGATTATGATAACACAACATTTCATTGCTATATATGTTAACTTCCTAGACATATACAAGCTACTTGTCCCTATGATTGAACTCAATATCCTAAGGAAAAGGGGACCAAATCAAAATCAAAACAATGCAATTTTTTGGATAATGACACAAATGAGAATGAGGTAAATCAACAACTGCAAGTGCTAATTGGAGAATCCAATCCTTCATCGGGGACTATAGTAGAAGACATGGATAACAGCCTTGCCTTCTCAAGAGAGGTAATTGTACCTAAAGCCTCTCTATGTGGAACAAATATATTTCACGAAATTGATACATTTTATTCAAATAATGGTGAAAACGTGAAAATGGATAACACTTTTGCTTGTTTTATTATGAAAAAAAACTATTAAAAAAAATCTTTTTCTTCAACTTCAACCCCTCTAAACTCATATTTTTTAAGAATTTCACTTTGAATTAGAAACAAGATTTGTATAGAATTTTTTTTTTTAATTATTTATGAACATATAATAAGATAAATGTGTTGTTTATTGACTACATATACTTTAAAATTTTAGGTAAGGATAATAAGTAACATATGTGAGCATCTAGTTTTTTAGAGATGGTTATTCATTTAAAGGGGAAAAAATATATGCTCACATCTATACAAATTGCACTAGTGTGTTGACTATATTTTGTGAATTTTCATATTTAAGCATTATTTTTTATTATTTATCAAAATAGAGTAAAACAAAAAAAAAATGGTGTCATATTGGTACATTTCTATGGGCACCAATTTTGTTTTTTATGTGATCATTACCAAGAAAATAAAAATACCCTTTTGAAAAGAATAATGTGAGGAAGTGCACTATGATTTTTGCTATAATTTTTTGGTATTGTGATTTTGACAATATTGAATTTTCATTTTAAGTGATTTTGAGAATAATAAAAAAATTTAAACATAAATTTTAGAACAAAATGATAAATAAATAGCAATTCTTAATGAAAATCCACAATTATTATATCATTACAAACTAGATTTGAAAATGAATCCATTGGTAGCAAGTCCAATAGATGAACTTTAAAATTTGTAGGGGTCTAACCTTGTTGAAGTTGCAAGTTTCTAAAAATTGTTGTAGAATTTGTTGTTTTAGTTGACCAAAAACTCTCGACTGAGAAAATATTTTGGATGAGGGTTTGTCGTGTTTTACACAAAAATATCATTGTATTTTTTACAAACTCTCGGTCGAGAGGTTATAAAACTCTCGGCAGAGAGTTTATAAAACCCTTGGCGTAGAGTTTTATTGATTTTTTGCATAGTCGCATCACACTACCTTCACCATGGCTCACTCCAAAAAGTGTTACCCATCTTTCGAGAGTTTTATAACCCTTGGCCTAGAGTTTTATTGATTTTTTGCATATTCAAATCACACTACCCTCACCATGGCTCACTCCAAAAAATGTGACCCATCTTCCGAGAGTTTTATAACCCTTGGCCTAGAGTTTTATTGATTTTTGCGCAATCGCATTACACTACCCTCACCATGGCTCACTCCAAAAAGTGTTACCCATCTTCATGTTTTCACCCATAAGTATTTGGTTCCCTTTATGAATATTGTTTTTACATCTTTTGACTAACAATAGTTACTATGAATCCTTCTTCAAGTGGGCGACAAGAGGTTAAAAATAAGAAGGGAAAAAGGGGACAAATTAAGGATTTTTTTAAAGGTCCAAAAATGACATGTACAATAACTATGTAATTCTCCTCTTATAAGTGAAATCTACACATGTACTCTTGTTGTAATTATAGTATGCACAGAAAGTTGATTTATTTGTATTGTGCTTTGAGTACTTTAAGAATATGATTTATTTTTATAATAGAATAGAAATGCATTTTTTTCTTGGAAAAAAGATTTATGCATTGTAAATTTGACGATGTGGGTTGTATGTGAACAATTTTCTATTTCATTTTATTTGATGGGCATTAATATGGAAAATTTGGCATTCTTCTCCTCATTGCAAGATTCTATAGACTAGTGTGGTAGAGATGTTGCCACAGGGGAAATGCTTACATCATCATATGTTGGCTTCAAAATAATTATAGTTGTAACAAATAATAATTTTGTAATAATATGTTGTCCAAATAAAAACAAAAAAAGAATATCTATATATAAATGTAAGAGAGAGAGATTTGATTTTTTTCCACAAATTATATATAGAGAGAGAGATGTCATATTTACGCATAAATAAAAATATGACAGATATGATATTTACAATTGTAATTTTACATATACATATTTCCATAAGATGTGAGTTTTGAGTTTTATAAGTTCACTAAGATTACAACTAGTCTAGATCCATCCTAAATGATCAAAATATTTAGAACTCAAGGAATTTGATCCATCTCATCACATAATATATCTAAGGTTAAGATAGATTTATGTTAATATGATAAGCTTTGAAATAGCTTTGTCTATATGCTTAGTTGTCTATGATTTTATCATAAAGGTTGACCTCCACATTAATATAATTTATCCCTTTTATATTTTAAACTTTATTTTTAAACAACATGGAAATTTCTAAACCCATCCTTTTCCAAATTCCAAACACTATGGAATATTTTTAATGTCCCATATTAAAAAAAAAAAANGTGACTTTAAATAAAAATAGTCAAAAACAATTAACATTAACTCAACATAAAAGGAAAAAATAAAGTACAATTATATCAAACATTATCATTCCAAAATAAGTTTGATTCTAATACATTATTTCATCTTACTTCTCATATCATAAATCACCATCATTGTTTGTAAATAAAGCCCATCATTTCTACTAAATTAGATAAATCTCAAACTTGATCCATACCAACCATTACTATATTAAAATCATTAATCTATTACACATTAATATTTATTAAAAAAATTCATGAAACCCAAAATGTACCAAAATGTACCTAAACAATATTTTTCTTTATTTAAAATAAGAAGTAGCCTCTCTCATAACATTTTATTCAACATTAATAATTATAAAATCTAAAAACTTTATTTATAATTATTCAACACTAATAATTATAAAATCTAAAAACTTTATTTATAATTATTGATATTAATTACAATATTATTATCTTTTATAAAATCTAAAAACTTTATTTATAATTATTGATCAATTAAGATATTATTGTCTTTATTTTTATGATATTTCACATATTTTGGTGAAATACCATGATTTTAGATACTGCTTTTATAAATTGTAAAAAATACTTGTATATTTTTTTTGTTTGTTAATTTGTGCAGGACCTACGATTAACCTGTGGCTTGAGAAACCGCGACTCAGGGGCATCTAAGCCGTCAAAATCACCCGGGGATCGCACCCGGCCTAAGCCACACCAACCCTTAATATGGTTGGATTTTTTGTCCCCGCAGGTTTCGAACCGGTGACTTTAACATCACGGAGTGGCTTAACAACACACTCCGTCACCGACTGTCCTACACCTCGGGGACAAAAATACTGGTATATTAATTCAACGTATATTACTTGATTTTAAATAAGATTATGAATGTATATATAAGTTTATTTTCATGCAATTTTATTTCGCTATATTCTATTTGATATATATGTAATACACATTTTATATTAAAATGTCTAATATATTTTATTAGATATATATAATATATATTTTAAATTTGATATATATAATATTCATTTTATATTAAAATGTCTAATATTGTTTATGTTTTTTTATTTGATATATATAATATACATTTTATATTAAAATGTCTAATATTGTTTATGTTTTTTTTATTTCATATATATAATATACATTTTATATTAAAATGTCTAATATTGTTTATGTTTTTATAGTTTCTTTTTTATTTATATTTTTTATTAAATTTATATTTTTTATTTCTTAATTTTATTACCCTATATCTTAAACAAAACTATTAATCCCTTACTAAAAAAATTAATAATATTTATATTTTTATAAACTTAAAGTTTTATTATAAATTTGTACGTTAATAATTTATCAATTATGAGGGGCGGCAGGAGGAGAGGGGTTATCTTTGGTTCCGACGAAATCCTAGAACTGGTCTATTCTTGAGGATTAGGGGAAGACACCAATAATATGCAGAAGATTTGAGACTCTGGCAAGGCCTCACTCAAGCCCAGGAGTTAGGCATGAATGAAATCTCGGTGATAGGAGACTCTCGGCTCTTAATCCAAGCTTTGGTCTCTAAATCATTACCAAATCAAATGAAACTTTAGAAACTTCTCAAGAAAATCCAACGACTCTCCAACTCCTTCCGGAAAATTGATTTTTTCCATGTACTCTAGCATTTAAATGAAGAAGTGGATCAAGCAGCCAAAGTCGCCACTCCCTTGAGCAAGGGGCTCCTCTCACTCAATAGGACCCTGTCCTTCGCCCCAATCCCTTAACGAACTAAGGTGGGCGGCTCGTAGGTGGTCCCGTGCCAGGAGGCAGTCGATCGACGCTCCTCCCCTTGTCTTGATTCATGGCACCACCTCAGCGACTGACGTCTCCCCTGCGCGATGGTACTTCTCCCCCCATGGCGCATCACTCCACATGCTCTTGCATGAGGCTTCCCTCATGCCTCTCAAGCAGTCCAGTACCGAGGCCATCTCCTTCCGCAAGGCACTCGCACGAGGTCCCTCTGAATCATGGCATCGCATGCTCATCCTACAGTTAAATTAAGGGTGGAAATGTAACATCTCGCTCTGGCGCACTGAGAAAAATTATTCTTTGAGGACACTTGCTCGCAAGTGATCTGGACTATTATGATATTAAAACATTTGTCCTTTATTATGATGCGTTATGTTAGATGGCATGATGTTTTACTGCTTTGACATAGACAGGTTCTATTGACTCAGTTTTACTGAGTGTGCAGGGTTTTGGACCTTGAGGATGAAGAGACATCGACGGAACCCCTTGGACTCCAGATCGAGTCAGGGAGTGTGCTATTGGGGTTGATTGTTTACTGTGATTTTAGTACATTTGATTTGATGATATGATGTGGACATGTTCTGACACGATTGTTGATGATGCAGGCTGACGATAGCTTGCCGACCAGACTCACATATGGAGTAAAGGGGCCACACATGACTACTAGGGAGGTTGAGGGAGAGGTGTGGACAACAACCCTGCCATAGCCTACTAGCACTCCTGTCGTGGCTTGAACTGTAGGTTAACGATTACCTAGTTCAAGAGGACCCACGATGTCGTGAGGGCAGACTGTGACAATCGCTCACGATGATTCTAAGGGGCGCGCAATAAGGCGGGGGCCTTATTCCTTAGAGCCCTTAGTCTCCCACAAGTTCACCTGGTGGAGTGTTGACTCCAGGGGTTATTGATATCTACCAATCAGTCAAGAAGTGAGTGGCACCCTTGGAGCACGTGGTGCATCCTGAAGGGCACGTCGCGCAAAAGAAACAAAAGAAGCGAGTGCCACCCTTGGAGCACATGCTGCATCCTGAAGGGCACGTCGCGCAAAGGAAACACTAGAGGCGAGTGGCACCCTTGGAGCACGTAGTGCGTCCTGAAGGGCACGTCGCGTTGATGATGTTAAAGGAACGAACCTAGATGGCCCTAAGACAAATTCTCGTAAGAAATTTTAAAATGACCCCCCTAATTAAAATGTCGCCTAGTTCAGAATCTAAGTCCTAAGTCTAAAACTTCTCTAGGGGTAAAATTTTGTCTACCCGTAGGAAATTATCTCTCTAAAAATAAAATAATAAAGTTTAAAATAAAAACCACTTAAGTGAAAATGGTAGACTTCATAAATGTTTTGGGTAAAATGAAGAGAGTA
>ML816070.1:53610-71036 GCA_009831015.1 Picea engelmannii | reverse complement strand
TTTAATTTTTAACTTGTGAAAGTATAAAAAGATATTAAATTAATAATAAAAGGAAAAGATTAAATAGCGCAACTGCCATTTTGGCTCTAATAAAAAGGGGAAAGAAGGGAATAAAAAAAATTAGGAAACTAAGGAATGGAGGAAACATAATAAGGGAAAGAAAGGACTTATGATAAAAAGCGAGGTCAACTTAGTAACGAATCTGCAATAAAGAACCTTCTAAATTGAACTAAATTAGCAACATCATTTTAGGGAAAGTATTTAAAACCTGTAAGGGAATCTAAGGACACCTAGGAGTAAAAATAGGAGTAATTCTAGGTGGATGAGGGAAATAAGACAATTTAATAAATTAAAGAGAATGGTTAATGGAGAAACGTGGGGAATGAATGACACTTGTATGATAGAGAATTTTTAGAAGATTTTCATTAAAACTTAAATTAAAAGAGATTTAGGGAAAGTTTGGAAATTCTAAAACTCTATAAAAGAGAGGAAGGAGGAGGAAGTAGGGATCGGCTGTTAGCATAACGTTACGCTACCGGATTTGTGACTTGACTGATCACTTGTGGGGAGTTGGGATTTCCCAGCTCGGATAGGAGTGGTAGCTCGGCCTTGCGAGGCGAGCTGGGAGCTAGATGTACCATCTGGATAGTGTGTGGCCCCTTTGCAGCTCAGGGGGCTAAGGGGGAAGCAGAGTACCCCTAGCAATTGGCTGGGAGGTACCGGTGAGGTCTCGACGGTTGGCAAGCAAGAGCAGCACAGAGTGCGCGGACGTCATTCGAAGCGGGCGAAAGGCAACTATATGATTTGTATTTGTAGAGTAGAATGCATTACGAACTTATGCTTGATCTGTATGATGATTATAATGGACAATTTTTTTCTTAAGCTTTTGTCGTTCGATTGATTGCCTAAAAATTATTGTGGTCAGCGTTCTAGTCTGAGTTTTACTGTTCCTTGGTTGGATCTTTAAGTTTCGGCGTTACTCTTTGCGCTGTATTTTTCCTGGATGTGGTATATTCACATTAAAAAATTTCGCTGCATAGTTTTACAGTCATTGACATTCGTTGATATAGTTATGATGCATGGTTGTTTTTTTTACATGGATGTATTGTAAATAGTAAATTCATGCAGTAATAATATAACATGTACTTCTGTCATTTACATAGATAATTAGAAAATTTATTGTGGTAAAAAATATATATATAACCATTTACTTGTGTCTTTTATTTCGAACTCTTCTGGTAGTGGATGTGATGGCAAATTCGCTCAGCAAAGGCGAATTCGTCATAACTAGATAAGGACCTAATACTCCAGTCTTTTACTTAGGGGTGAACTCCTTCTGTAGGGACGTAAACCGATCAATGCAGTGCCGGGATGTTGGGTTTTCACCCACCCCACAAATGTTTGGTCCAGTTTATGGGGATTGTTCCTTTCACCACATACTAGGCTCGCCCTTCCTTCACACCAGCCATTGTGTTCCTGTTTACCTTAAACGCTCAGGAATGGAACGCCCTGGATAGAGATCTTGGAGAAGTGTGGCATGATTGCGTAGTTCCAATTCGCAAGTTGTCGTATCAACTGAAAGAAAAATCGCGATTTTTTTTTTCTGCACGTTTTTGCTTTGTGTATAGAGGGTAGTGTTCCCCTGTGGTTCGTTTTGTTTGTTGCGTCTGCTTCCCTGTTCTTCTTATGGCTACAGAGTTTCAGCCGCGTTGTTTCTGAGTCGACTGCTTGCATTTTTAATTTCCCAAACAACCCAATGTGTGGGTCAACCCACACCATAGCGATTTTAATTTATGACTGCTTTGTTGATTGATATGAGACAGACGACCCGCCTTGTGTCTTCCTTGGGGCTACGGATCTCTGATTTTCCCATATTCCATGGTTGGCAGTGACCTGATAGTTGCACTCTGACGTCTTCCATTGACGACTGCAACTTGAAGCGTGAATTTTGGCATGCGTGCATCGGTTGCGAGTTGGGTTTCTGACAGGAACTGATAGCATTAGCTCTAGCATTGAAATCGTTTTTTTATAATACCCCTGTGTTATTACCAATATACCCATACTTCATACTTACCACTGTGATCCTTATGCTTCTGTGTTGACTCCTCATAGTTGTGCATACACGGATGTTGTTTATTCGTAATTAAAATATTGTTGTATAGCTTTATAATCCGTTGACAATCGATGCATAGTGATAATTCACTGTGGTATATGCAGGGATGCAGTATATTCGTAATAAATTTATTACTATGCGTAATGCGTAGTATCAGTGATTTTTCTTGATGAAACAAATTATAAAGTGAATCCATGATAGCCATGGCATTTCTGATAAGCGAACTCATGCAATGATTTTTATAGACTTTGCATAATGGCAAATCGATTGTAAAGTTGTTTATGAAAATCCGTTCTGGAAAATTCGTGCTACAAACTCATTTTGGCATTTTGTTGTAAGATTGTTCTGAAAATTTGTGCTGCCAAATTCATTTCTGGCATTTTCGATTTGTAATGTTTCTGTAAATTCGTTTCTGGCGAATTCTGTCCGAAGCGAACAAAGTTCTTCCTCCTTAAATTTTTAGTTGATTTCTGGATTGTAGTTGCACGTTATAACTATTGTTGTTCTTTGCAAATTTTAGAAAGGAACCCCAAAATCTATTCCTTCAATTCAACTCAGAAGCTACTTTCTAAATAAAAATGATTTTGTTCCTTAAGTACAGAAGTTGTAACTTTACTCCCTTGGCAAGTGAACTGAACATTCCTTAACTTATGCCTACAATTGTGCGCCCAGGAAATGCAACCAAGTGAGCCCGTGCCCTTGGAAAAAGGGGATAATATAAATTAATTATAAAACTTTAATTGTCTCTGCAGTTATAGTCTCTCCCAGTGTCATTATTGTCCCTACTGCACACTTGTCAAGATGTAGGTTTCCGCGCCCTGTTAATGATGGTAAATGCATCAATGGAATTGGCATGTGTTAACGTAGTCACACTATTGATGTAAGGTATGGAGTTAATAATGTCTCCATGATGTTTCCTGCTTGGACGTAGTTAGTAATGTTAGCGGTATATTAATTGATAGGTCATTAGTATTTACTATCATGTTATTAAATGCCTTGGTATCTTGCTTGTAATAAGGGTTTTATTATTGCTTCATTGTTTAATCTAATGATAGCCTTCTAGTTGAAATGGATGGTATTGTCATCTAG
Source organism: Picea engelmannii (assembly GCA_009831015.1). Taxonomy (NCBI): domain Eukaryota; kingdom Viridiplantae; phylum Streptophyta; class Pinopsida; order Pinales; family Pinaceae; genus Picea; species Picea engelmannii. Next base: position 67,834 of record ML816070.1, on the reverse strand, counting down.
ATTAATGGCTAGTTAGAAGGAATGTTGGATTAAAGATGGGTTGCCTATTCACCTTGCTAGAACTGATTGCATTTAATGCCCATTTGCTTATTGGCTCATTTAAAATTTTAGTCGAGTTAGATAGTCTACAATTGATATTACTTGTATTTTTAACCATGTCAAGTTCAGACTGGCTTATTGGAATCTATTTAATGTTGATTTAGATGGCGCCTTAAGACAATGTGTATGCAATATTGATGGGTTTAGTTTCTCGCTTCTTGCACAATGGATTGTATGTTGTGAATGATAGTCTTAGATGTTGGGTTTCTTACGCATCGGGATTCATGTAGTAGAGGGTGGTTCTAGATAATTAGTTATTCATCTAGTTATTTTTGGTTGATGGCCTTAAACTTGTTTATATCTTGCGCACCTGAAAATTAAGATTTTGCATGACATATTGCATAATGTTAGATTTTAACTCTTGCGTGCAAGGGAATGTCAATGTAATGTATGGTAGACGGTTATTTACTTCTTGCGTCATCAATTTTATTATAAAAATTCCGAGTGTATGTGGGTTTAATGTGCGACCTTGTATAAATAACATAGTTTCCATTTGTGCGTGAATAAAGTGTTTCAACATCTACCTTATGCAAAATACTTTAAAGGGCCGACTTTAAATATTCTTGAAAGATTTATAGAATTGATTATTGTAGACTGAAGTGTCCTGGACGATCTTGATGTTGTCTTTTAGCTTGTCGGCTTGGACTTGTACTTTGGGGTGGGATGTAGACACCTCCATGTTCCTCAGAACAGTCACCAGCCCTGAGACCTTAAATGGTTAAAATCGATGGGAACTTGGGCTTGAGCGTTGCTTATGTGTCTTGGAGGTCCTAACCATTGCAGGGTAGGACGGATGGGTAGTCAGTCTTATTTATAGTCGTTTAATTGTCATTTAATTGTCGTTTAATGCATGCAGTTACTTGTTGTGCGTCTCATGTCGTCTTGTTGTGTTCGTCATCATTTGCGTCTTGTTCGTCATCGGGTGGCGACGCAGAGTCGAATGTGTTTGTTTCCCTTGTACACGCACACACACACTTTTAAAAACAAAAAACTTTTTGCACTTGTTATAAGAGTTTGTCGTCGTAACGAGGAGGATCTTTACAGGAAAAACCTTGCAACCCAGCCTTATCTTCCTTGGGTGATCGTCTGTCTTGCTCGGCTCCTCTTGTTTGGTCCCTTTCCCTCCATACGTTGTTGTATCTTCCACTAGACCGATGAATGGCCTCCAACTCTTAGTTTGTTTCTCCTTCCATTCCCCCACCTTCATTGGAACAGGAAATCCGCAAGATGCAGCGGAAACTAAGCATGCACATAAGGTTTCTTCTCCAGTTGGATGGGGAAGGTTGTGGTAGAAGGTTTGAGATGCTCGAAGAAGACCTAATTCAATTCAGGGAAGAAGCTGTGGAGGCCCTCATACAAACGACGCAGCAGGTTAATCAAAGAATTGTGGATTTAGATTCTAAGATGGAAAAGCTGGAGATTCAAGCCGCCAGGATGACCCTCCAAAAAGATGCAGGGGTGAAGGTATCGTTGAATGAAGGTCCCTCGAACCCGGAGCAGCATGTGTAACTATGCTCCTCTCTTCTCTTGGCTCTTGCCCAATTTTGGTTTCTTTGAAAGCACACTGTTTGCAGGTTTGTAACTCCATAGGAGTCAAATTTTGAAATCTAAGACATTCCAGGCATTCCTGGGTCTTGTCTCGTGACCCCTATAGATGTAATTTTGGACTTTATGCACAAGTTGTATGCTTGAATTTTGTAGATATATTCATAGTGGTCATACCACTACTATATTAATATATTTCCCACTTTCTTGTTAAAAAAATAAATTATCAATTATTAATTAATAAACTTAATATTAATAATTTATAATCTTTTATAAACTTACAAATAAATTAATATGAAAGTAAATTTCACACGCTATTAATTTGTATAAACATAAAAGAATAATAAATATTAAATTTGAACGCTGCCAAATAGTGAAACATTTTAATTTTAATTTATATAATCAAATTCCTCTTATCATAATCATTTTAATTTTAATTTATATAATCAAATTCCTCTCATCATAATCATTTTAATTTTAATTTATATAATCAAATTCATCTTATCATAATCATTGTATTTTAATTTTAATTTATATAATCCAATTCCTCTTATCATAATCATTATATAAAGTCATTAGAAACAAATCTATTTGAAACAAATATAACATCATCTTCGTGTACTATAAATGATTATTGTGTATTATAAATAGTATATAAATGAATATAGTTGTAAAAGGTTTTGTTTAATTGTTATTGTGTATTATAAATAGTATATAAATGAATATAGTTGTAAAAGGTTTTGTTTAATTGTTTTAAGTTTTGGTTTTTTTTTTTTAATTTAGTGATATAAATCTAAATAAAATTATATTTTTTTATTATTTAAATTGAATTTTTGAATTTAGAAATAAATTTATCTTATTTTAAAATATTTTGATTATACATAATTAACCATTCAAATCTATAAATTTAACAAATTCTCATTCAATTTTAAATAAAAAATATATATAAATAAATAAATACTCACGCTCACTCAAATCTATAAATTCAACAAATTCTCATTCAATTTTAAATAAAATTAAACAAAAAATATAAAATAAAAAACCAACCCTCGCAGAATACTCACGCTCAGGCACTAACCACTAGCGCTGCTATTTGCACGTGAGCAAAACTATTGATTCAATCTTGCAATTCCTTACAATAAATGTTAATAGTATAAGAATGTAAAGTTTCACAAGTAGACTTGTTGTAAACGTTTTTGCAGTTGTCAGTGCGTGAAATGTTTTTATGATGGTGACATGTCATTTAAAAATTTCATGGCCAATATCCTATCTTTATACCCTAATTTATAAATTTCCGTTTTGTTTTAAAATTTTCATGGTCAATCTCCTATGTTTATTCTCTAACTTATAAGTTCGACTTCTTAGCAAAAATGTGTAAGGACATCAAACATTCTCGAAGGGTTGTTTACCGTATGCTCTATTATAACTTTTTTATATTAAATCCATCACTACTAGTTCATAAGACCAACCTTGTTGAAAAGCAAATGTTATATATAATTAATTAATGTGGTTTATATGCAACTATAACCCTTTTTAAACTCTTGTTTTTTAACAATAAAGGTTTTTTACTACCGATTACAAAATTGAGGATAACTTTTTGTTATCTACGTGACATTTTTCATTTGGTTTCCATATAGTATGGAGATATGGTTGAGTTTGAAATCCTTCAATTTTTTATGTCGTAGTTTAAACATTTTATGAAATGATTTTTTTTCGATGATATTTTATGGGTACATTTATTTGAAATTCAGTGAAAAATTATTAGATCCACGTATTTGAGTGAGTATTTATGTATAATTCGAGTGTTCCCAGGGTTTTTCAACATGTTGAATCCATTTTTGCATTCACAAATGGATTTTAAACAATAAAAAATAATGATTTCATGCAAATTTATATCGTCGAATTCCAATAAAAAAAAAATTCATAGAATAGTTAGACAACGTCATTTTTTTATATTCCTACAACAACTAATTTGAACACATGTAGTATTCTTTAGAAATTAATTACAAAGTAATTACATTAAAAAAACATACCAACACTTTATCTAGTACTCCTCAGGTGTACACTTTATCTAGTTGTCCTAGGGTGTAGCCAACTAAGGATTCAAATCCTATTGTTTTATTTTGATATGTTTCTCTTTTTCTAAGCTTCTTTTTGGACTTTCTACTTTTTATGAGGTGTGGGTGAACCAAAAAAAAAAGAATGGAGTGGAATGGTTTTTCAATGCCCTGGTATATGTTGTCTTAAGGGACCCTATCACAGTCTATTTCCATTTGTCAACTTGTTTCATCCATCTCCTCCTATGTTGTTGTTTTCTAAGCCTAAGATGTGTTCTCCCCATCCCCATTACACTCTTCCATTCTTATCTACAAATGCTTGATGTCTCCTTCCATCATGTCGTGCACCTAATCATTATCCTCATCTTTGGCAGCTTATTTTCCCCCTTTGATTCCAAGATCTCCCCTTCCTTATTTTTGTCTCCTCATTTCCTACTATGTTTAGTACCTTGAATGATTTTTCTTTGGAATAGCATGGATGTTGGATATGGATTATGTCATTTGCAAGTAGATTTAGTCACATCCTCGCAGGGATTTAGGAGCTAGCCCCTGAATAAAGGGGCCTTGGGGGAGACCCACCCCCTAGTTGGGGGGACATGAGGGGATAATAGGCCCCCATTTGCAGTTCAGAGATGAAGCCACCAAGGAAAAAAATGTTATATTATGTGTTATTTTGACAAATGGTTTCGACTTATTGTAATATAATCTCGGTTAATCGATTAAGGTTGTAATATAATCCAAGTTAATGGCTTAGCGTTGAAACATAGTTATTGACTTAATAAGAATTCTGACCTCAAAACAAGAGCTCTGGCCCAAAAAACCCATATTTTTGCATTAAAAACATCAAAATCAACCCCCAAATCAAAAAGTGGTGTTACCAGTAGCACCATTTTTTTAAATGGGATCAAAATTACAACATTTTTCAAACATGGCCTTCAAAACTTAGACAATAGCTCAAAAAAACCTTAAAATCAGCACCTAAAAAAAATTTTAAAAATGAATTTTTTTTTTTCTTTTCAAAACGTTAAAATTTAAGATCATTTGAAACCATATTTTTATCACTTGGTACCATTAAAACCAAAACCTCAATATCAACCATCAAATTGAAAAGTATTGTTACCGGTAGCACCCATTCTAAAATTGGGGTATGAAAATGACACATTTTTATAAAGTGGTAAAAGAACTCATCATTAATGTAAACAAAATCATGGTTGTTCAATTGCTGAATAAGAAGGCAAAGTCTTTCGGACTCGGCTCTGATGAGAAACACTATCTCTCCCGCGGCATAGCCAGCTGCAGCACGCACCCAACACCGAGCGGATCATTCAAACAGAGATGCCCAAGATTACTGGTGGTCACTGATACACCGATATGGGCGAGGAGGGGGGGGGGGAACCCCCCTCATATCGTAACGTGGCGGCCAATGACAAATCGGGCGTCAGGGCAAGGAGACCCACCTTCGATTCGCCGGCGTAGATAAGAGATCAGCTCTTAGCCAAGGAGCAGGGTCTGAGATCGGAAATGGACACAGAAGCAGGAACCTCCTAGCCCAAGCTGCCACGGAGTTGGAAACCAGGTAAATGTATTCCACAACTGGAAAAATCTCCAAGATATATCATTAGTTCCACTAGGGTTGGAGAGCATACACAATTTATGAAAGAACATGCCCTCATTGGAAAATTCCTGGGGCTTTGGCCCACAGAGAGGGACCTTAACAAGTGGATTAAGCACTGGTGGAATCCTAAAGGAGACTATGAGGTGCAACTCAGCTCCAAGGGTTTCTTCACCATCATTTTATACAACCTAGAGGACAAGGACAGGATCTTTGAAAATGGACCATACTTCTTCAACTTTGCAGGGTTGTTCCTACGCTTCTGGACGGAAAGATTCAGCCCGGATAAAGAAGATTTCACCATGGCCCCCATATGGATACGTCTATACTCCCTCCCACAGGAGTTTTGGTTGGAAGAGATCCTTATGGGTATAGGCAATACCCTAGGACAATATGTCAAAGCTTCGGAAGCTACTAAGCAGAGAAAATATACCTCTTACGCCAGGATCTGCGTATACATGAATATCTCCAAAGCACTCCCTGGAACGGTGACCCTTGAATACCAGGATGAGGACTGGCACCAAACTCTGGATTATGAGCACATCCCTTTTAGATGCAGGAGATGCCATGAGCACGGCCACCTATTTCGGGACTGCCCTCTCATCAAACAAGCGGCAAAGGAAAGTGAAACCAAGCAGAAGGATGGCTTCACCATCATCACCTCAAGGAGGCAGAACCCCCCAAGAAAGCAAATCCCAGATACCAGTCAAACAATTGCAACCAAAAACTCATATGAGATCTTGGACCAGTTGCCAGAAGAAGAGGAAATCCAAGACCCACACAAGGACCCTCAACAGAAGTCAACGAACAGCCCAAATATCAACCCCATTTCGGCAACAGGTGAAACCCACACAGAAGACAGAGAAGAAGGGGACAGAGATACTCCAATGCTAATTGACGACCGAGACCTGGCAGGGATAGACCTGGAAAAGCTGGAGGAAGCGCTCAACCAAAAAGACCTACATACCCTCCCTGAAGAACAATTGCGCAAAGTCCATAAAGTCTTTCTAAACTCTTCAGCTGGATCCACGGCACGCCTGGGCATAGCAACGGACCTGAGCTCTGGCTCGAAGAGAATCCCTCGAGAGAACAAAAGAAGAGGGCGGAAAACTGCGCACCAACTGATCAAGGAAGCTGGCAACCTGATGATTAACTCGGGTCAGATCCACAAGCTCTCGGAGGGATACCTCCATTCCGCCCCCCCTTCTTAATGATGAAGATCATCACCTGGAACATCAGAGGATTAAACGGTAGATCCAAGCAAAGGATACTGCGAGACTGCATCATAGCAGAAAAACCAGACATTATGATGCTACAGGAAACCAAATGCCGAGGAGCAGACGTCGAAGCTATCTTTTAGTGTATATGGAAAGCATGTAAATTCTTAACCATAGATTCAATAGGGGCCTCAGGTGGCCTGGCCATCCTATGGGACCCGCAAAGCATCACAATCAGCAAGCCCTTCACAACGATAAGCATAATAACAGCCCACTTAGAGGTCATTGGATCGAATCAGGAAGGGGCCATCACCAATGTTTATGGGCCTCGCAATAATCAGGACAAAGACATCTTCCTGCAGCGGCTGGAGCTGATCAAAACCTTGGCTGCAACACCAAACTGGATCCTAGGTGGCGACTTCAACATGATCCTGACGCTGGAGGAGAAAACAGGGGGCACCAAGAAACTCGAGCAAGATAGTGGTAAGTTCAGAACTCTAATTGACAATCTAAATTTGGTAGATATAGAAAATAGCAATGGCACCTTCACCTAGTCCAATCGTAGATCGGGCAATCATCATGTTGCCTGTAGGTTGGATCGCTTCTTAGTCACTGAAGAAATATTGGAATCGGGCTCCTGTTTGGAAAGCCTCATTCTACCAAAAGCAGGCTCGGATCACTGGCCTATTGCTCTGCAATTAAATCTGGGAGACCCGCCCAGATACAAGCCTTTCTGCTTTGAGAAATTCTGGTTGCAGCACCCGGACTTTCAGCGATTGGCTAAATCCTGGTGGGCACAATCGGAAATAGATCATGGATCCAATATGTACAAATTCCAACAGCGTCTTAAAAACTTCAAACAAATGTTGAAACAATGGAACAAAAATTGTTTTGGTGATATACTCCAAAGCATCAGGACTATAGAAAGCCGAATGGGGGAGATCCAAAAAAATTTCATCTCTGGCTTCAGAACTGCAGAATTAATGAAGGAGGAGGCAGAACTACAGGAACAACTTGAAGAACGGAGAAAACAAGAGGAAATCTTATGGAAGCAGAAATCCAGGGTCCAATGGCTCAAGGAAGGGGAGAGGAACACAAAAAAATTTCACAGGGCTATGATACATAGAAGACATGTTAACAGGATCACCCACCTGGAAGATAGTCAAGGCAACATCATCAGGGAACATACCAAAATCAAGGAAGAGCTTCTCAAGTACTATCAGGACCTGCTAACGGAACCGAATGTCGACAGAACGGAAGCCATTCAGAGGGTCACTGAGCATATACCGTCGCTGGTCACTTCAGAGCAAAACGCAGCGCTAACACGGCCCATCACCCAAGAAGAAGTAAACCAAGCAGTCAAAACCATGCCTCCAGGAAAATCCCCCGGACCGGACGGATTCACCACGGACTTCTTCCATTATTGTTGGGACCTGATCAAACACGAGGTATGGGAGGTGGTAGAGGAATCAAGAGCTTCAGGACTGGTACTACCAGCTCTAAACGCCACCTTTCTTACCCTCATCCCAAAGGAAGAAAGAGTCACAAACCCCAAGCAGTTCAGACCCATAGCCCTGTGCAACGTTATCTACAAAATCATTATGAAGGTCATAGCCAACCGACTAAAACCCATCCTGCCTTTTGTCATCTCAAAGGAGCAAGATGGGTATGTAGAGGGAAGACAAATTATGGACAGTGTTGTCCTGGCGCACGAGATCATCCACTCCCTCAAATCCACTCGTACTCCAGGTATGCTCATCAAACTTGATCTTTCCAAAGCCTTCAACCAAGCCAATTGGAAGTACCTTAGAGCTGTCCTCGATTCTTTTGGATTCGACCAGGGCTGGATAAATTGGATCTTGAACCTAACTTCCTCAACCTTCTTCTCCATTTTGGTTAATGGAGTTCCCTCCCAACCGTTTTCACCGTCAAGAGGAATACGACAAGGGGACCCCCTCTCTCCCTTCTTGTTTGTTCTCATGGCGAAGGGCCTGGGACGTTATATCAAGGCAGTAGTTTTGGAAGGATCCCTCAAAGGCCTCCCCTTGCACAACATTCAGCCAGAACCCTCTCATAGCCAATTTGTGGATGACACACTCCTACTGAACTCTCCCACGGCCAGGGAAGCCATTAAACTCAATTCCATCTTGTTAGATTTCTCTGAAGCCTCAGGCATGGTGCTTAATTTGGACAAGTCTAAGCTTTTCTTCTTTAACACCCCGTCTTGCATCCAGATCCACATTTCCAGACTTCTGGGGATACCTAGGAGCTCCCTTCCGTCCAATTATCTCGGGGTTCCCCTTGCTGGAACGGCTATTCGCTCCATCTCTTGGGACAGCCTCCTCCTCTCTATGTCGAACAGGCTAAGCAATTGGACCTTTAGACCCCTCAACATCGCCTCCATATTGGTCCTTATCGGGTCAGTACTGCAAGCACTACCCACCTATCTATTCACAGCTTTGGCCGCACCTAAAAAAGTCATTAAAGCATCAGAAACCTTCAGCGAAACTTCCTCTGGAGTGGTCATCAACCCAACAAGAAATGGGCGCTAGTCAGCTGGGAAACACTTTGCAAGCCAAAAATTCACGGAGGACTGGGACTCAGAGATCCAGGGAAGCTCAATCAGGTAATGGGGGCTAAAATCTGCTGGAGATGGCTTAAAAATCCCACAGTAGCCTGGGCACAACTGTGGAAACGAAAGTACGCCCTATTCACACCAGAGGACCAGCTAATCCGACACAGCACTCACATACAGGGCTCCCATATTTGGAATACAGCTTGGCAGAATCGCACGCTGGTACAGGAGCATGCCTTTTGGGAAATCAGAGACGGAGGAAGCGCCCTGTTCTGGCAAGATTCATGGCAGCAACTCAAACCACTGGATGCAATGGAGGAACTATCGGACCTCAAACGAAGCCTCCACAGGGACGCCGCCCTAAAGGTCAGACACCTTTGGAAACCTCAAACATAGCAACAGAAATGGCGGTAATGGAAGCTTACACATCAAGAGCTCGAGATCCCGGAAAATCTCAATCTGCAAGGTTGGCAAACTCAGGCCATGCGCAGGAAAATTCTCACAAGAGAGGGACCAGACATTCTAAGATGGGGATACTCAACAGCTGGAATATTCAACATAAAGGAAGCCTATCTACTGCAGGGCCAACATCAAGAACTAAGAAAAGAACACATCTGGAGTAAAGTCTGGAATCCGGCTCTCTGGCCCAAAGTCTCCACCTTTTTGTGGCTCGTGGTGCATAACAGAGCCCTAACATGGGACAACCTAAGGAAAAGGGGCTTCATTGGACCATCCATCTGTGCCTTATGCTACCAACAGGAGGAAACCAAAGAGCACCTCTTTAATGGGTGCCACTATAGCCAACAGATTTGGGACCAAGGAGCGCAAGCCATGCGTAGATCCAACCAAGACCGTGGCAGAATTAATGACACAATCGAGAACTGGGATCATAACACCTACAACAATCCCATACTAAATCTAATTTGGCAACTTCTGTCGGGTTTCATCCTCTGGAAAATTTGGAAGGAAAGAAACAAGAGAATCTTTCACTCCCAACCCACCCCGCCAGAAACTACCTGGGAGACAATTAGATCCCTCATTAAAGAAACAATCAGAAGCAAATCTTGGACAGAAGAAGATCTGCAATGCAGCCCAGAGGAGCGATGCACCATGCAAAACTGGCATCCCATCTTCAACAAACAACTGGGGGCAAAACCTCTTCAGAATCCATTGACCAGCCCACTCAGCTGGACTCCCCCCCAAGAATGCTTCATCAAAGTAAACTTTGATGGAGCATCCAAAGGCAATCTAGGAGCAGCAGGTTATGGGGTCGTGCTCAGAGACTATACCGGAGAAATTCTTGGGCTGGAAGCGGGATTTCTAGGAGACACAACCAACAATGTAGCTGAGCTAACGAGATTACTAAGGGGCCTCCAATCAGCTATGGATAAAGGTTACCATCAAGTAATCCTAGAAGGGGACTCGCAAGTCATTATAAGGCTTACAACCAAGATAATACATGGTGGTCACCCCGACAAAGTCTCGCCAAGCTGGCGACTACATGGCCTGCTTGAAGACTTTAGCCACCTCCTCCAACCCCATCTTAGCATCACCACCTCTCATGTGAGAAGGGAAGAAAACAAAGTGGCGGACTGTCTAGCAAATGTGGCAGTGGAGAGGGAGATGGAACACTTATGTTGGGAGGCCCAACTACCACCCGATTCAGAGATCTTCACTCGATGCCACACACTGGCCACAAAAGACCTCAAAGCCCCGGATGGGGTGACACATAGGGAGAGGTTGCCACGCGGGAGCCAGCCAGGACGCCGCATTAATACATCAACTGGCTAGCGTCCCCTCAGCATTTAAACTCGCCATGGAACATCGTAATGGCATTAACCCGACGAGGCCTCTCGCTCGCGGGAGATGTACCAGTCAAGCTCGCACCATTCAACAAGCCATTAAAGTCATGACGGTTCGGCTCGCGTTCACTTTCATTGTTCGGATTGCTGGAGGAGAGCACCAGCCACTCTGGGCAATTTTAGCTCCAGCAGAACTGCAAAATCGACGTCGATTCCCTGGGAACTTGCAGGAGCAGGCGCCGCATCCAGGGATTCCTCTCGTGACAGGTAGCAAAGCGACCTCTCGGGGGAGCAATTGGGCACCCCACCAAACCTCCACAATGCCACGATTGCGCGGGACACCACGGAGGGGCACAACATGGTACACTGCGAAATCCAGAAGGCAGAGGAAACAAAAATTTGAAGCATCTCTCGCCATAGCCACCCGACGAAGGAAAGCGAGGCCACGCACACCACCCATGGCGTATGTGGTCGAAGAGACTCCAGAAGGGGGCATACCAGAAAGCATACCAGAGCACCTGTTGTTCACTGTGCCCGAGAATTGGAACCCGTCTTCGAACTTTGGTCAGGGTAGACAGCCCTCGTCTGCAGGCGAAATGGCAGCTCCCAAAGCCAACTGCACCGAAGCGCCCCACCCCACTTGTTATATAGAAGAAGAGATACCCTCTGATTCGTTCAGGGAGGCGACGAGGGACAATCCACCAGGGTATGACAAGGACTCAACTAAAAGTCATAGCCAGGAGCAGCCGCCCTCAACCAATTGGGAATGCCTCAGCCTTATCTTTGAGATCAGAAGCTTGTTGGACGACCATACCTTCAGGCTAGCGAGGATTGAACAGAGACTGGGCATGTATTTCGCGGCCCATTCCAGGACACATCCGAGGCGACAATGCCCAACTTGTGCCCGTCCATATGCATTCCCAGCCGGCTGGAAGCAGATCGAGGAGCAGTACAAGTGCGCAGGCTAGCAGGTCAATGGAAGTCCAGAATTGGTTTTTTGTTTTACTATCTTGTTTTCAGTTAGGCCTTGAGCCATCTAGTTTACAGTCTTTCTTAGCAATAACTTATGATACTCAGTGGTATACCCATGACTGCAAGTCCTGGTTTCCTTCGGGCATGACGCTGCATGGTAAACTTAGTCATTTTTGTGACCAGGAAGACATCTGGCAGGGGATGTCCAGATGTCCCGGTTTCCTACCTAGGCGGGACAACTGGCATCCCAAACAGCTTTTTTGTATTTTGATTAAAACAATATAACAGGTCCCATCCCTTTTTATTTACAAAAAAAAAAAAATGTAAACAAAATCATAAAATCAACCCTTAAATGTTTACTTTTTAAATCTTATTATCACTCAAAGGACAAGGTAATACATAATTCCATGAAAATATCACAATATACTTCAAAAAATCAACGTCACTTTTTAATAATGTTTTTACTTATAATAAAAAAAAGTAATACAAGTTACATTGAATGAAACATAAATAATTTCTTAAAAGTATTGTTACATTGTCCATATTCAAAATTATGAGCTAAGAAATTTTATTATATTATCCATAATAAAAAAACATATCATTCATAAAACATAACAAAATATTCATAACTTCATGTAAGATCATATGTAAGTTCAATGCTCATTTCTAGTTACCATACAGCAACATATGGATAAAAAATGCATAAAATGTTTCATACACTTATTCGGATTGACTCGTGGTTTCTAAAATACCATCAGAGTCTACATTGTCTTCAGATGAATGATTAGATGAAGATGTAGATGATCCATACTCTTCTTTATTGTCGATGAGTGCACCATCTGAGTCTACATGCATGCCTAGCATTTCATATGTCAGATGTCTTTTAGATATACGACTAGGTTTAGCAGACTCTCATCTTGCATTTATTTATTGTGGCAGCAACCTCTTGATAATCTATGTTGTCTTGGAGTGAAGAGTTCCTCTCTTTTTCAAATTGAAGTCATAAACAAGTATGTCAACATCATCTAATTTTAAGAGATTAGTGCGACGACGAGTTGTCTTTTGACCCCTTCTTTTTCTTTTTCTATTGACATGTTTCTCAACCACCATATCTGGCTTGTACACACCATTGAATGGGTGTGTACTTGTTGCATACCAATGCACTTCAATTGAAATAACATCATCATTTTATTTCTCAATCTTTATAACCTTTCCAATCCAGAATGGATAATCATGTGAATCTTCAATCGCAAAACTACAATCATGCCACCCTCCTTAATATCTTGTACTGAACCCCTGTAAAGTTCTTCCATGGCTTCACGTTGTACATGTGACCTTCGCGAACCAATATACATGTATCTTTCCTTTGCTTGTGTAAACTCAATAGCACCTTGAGATTCTTGTTGAACTTCAACAATGTTTGTTTCTTCATATCCATTTGGCATATTTTGTGGCCAATGAAATGGACTCTTCAACATTGTATCTTCATTTGTTGAGCTTGAAATTATGTCACTTTGACTATTGAAAAAAGACTCCCACCAAACAGAATCAACGACATCAAAGTACTCATATGTATCATTAATGGACTTTTTTATTTCTTCCAGACATTCAGAATAATCTACATCTCTATTACGCCTCTGTGCATTATGGATTTCAACAACTGATTGTAAAAACAATAACTTTGATGCAAATATTGGACGATCTGGAATGAACTTCAAAAATGATAAACCTGATGAAGGCCCTCATTTTGTAGTAGTTGAATATTGTTTTCCCCATATAAGTGTTTTCTCATCAATGTTTTTGAAACAAAATTGATGTTGGAAGCTAATGTCATTAAGTTGTTCAATACATTTTTCTTCACGATGTGATCCTTGAATAAATCTTCGCATGTCAACAGTTTATTCTAATATATGAAACGCAGGCTATGGAATGTATTCTTTCTTAATACATTCAATCAATGATGGTAAACTTCCAACATTTTTCCTCTTCAATGTTACTGAAAAACGACTGAACATTTGATCAATACGATCATGAGTGTGACAACAAAAAGGAAACCAACTTTCACCTTTTGAAAGATTCCCATTTCAACAAGCATGCCTAGGTATCCAAACAAAATTTGATATTTATTTTCACGACTAGTGTTGTCCAACTGTAGATAGAAAACTTGAGGAAGATTTCCAGACCAGTAAGTGAGCACACGATGAATTATGGTGATGGTCAGATTTGCATCATTATGAATATTTGGAGATGTGAAGTAAACCCTTGGACACATTTTTCCATTAAAAACCATACAACCAACCAAGTGAAACTGAATGAAATTCTCTTCCTGTAAATTTTTGGGTGTA
>ML816070.1:0-19607 GCA_009831015.1 Picea engelmannii | reverse complement strand
TTAAATGGGCATAACTTTGTCATCCAAAACATGTTTTCAATGCCCTCTTTTTTAAGTGTTTTTTTTAATCCCTTTCTATCTAAACAATCATTATGTTTTTAGAGTCATCTTACTTCCTAATTGTGATATTGGTAATTCAAGTGTGAACCTACTTTTAAACACAAATTATTTCATTGGGAAACCTAATATGGAGGATTTACTAAGAAATAAGGGACTTACCAAGTCACCATGGGAAGAGAAGTTGTTCTTAGAGATGCATTAAATATAGTTGAATTGAACAACGAAAATGACTGAACACACGGACTCATCAAGATGTCAAACTAAAATGAAATGAAGTTTCATATTCACTGGATTCAAACTTCAGATGGAAATTGTGTTTGGTAAACAAATCGAAATTTGAGACCACTAGCTCAAGAATCAGGTGATTGCTTTGAATCCTAATGATTTTGGTTGTATTGGAGATTTTTTTTCTAAGTTCAAGACACTTACACAATTAATTGTAGACTTTAAAGTCAAGAAAGAAATAATCAACTAATTTGTACTATTCTCTCTAAACTTGGACCTACCTATTATGTTTTTGTATCCACCTTTCAGTATACTAGAAAGGATTTTCTAATTTTTAAAGTAATGTTCACATAATGCCCTATTTTAACATCTTTTGTGATTATCTCATTCAAGATCAAGACAAGCTCTTGCACCTTGGATTTATAAGTACTAAAAGTACCTCTAACAAGGCCTTAGTGGCACAATAGAAGCAAGGCCCCACACATCCAAAGAAGCAACATGATTACAACAAACAAAAAAGGCTCCCAAACCCTCCTAGCGAACTCCTACTCCCATTGAATGGTGATAAAGAAACTAAGTTAAAAGGTGAGAAAATTGAGAGACATTGTAATTTTGTGGGAGAGATGGTTATATAAAGTCTAAATGTTTTAAGAAGATGGAATCCTTGGAGGAAACAATGAAGAAGAGAAACATCAATCGAGATCTTTCTTTTTCTAACTCTTTTTTTCGTGGGCGTGCTCTTTTTGCCTCTAGCTTTTCTTTTCAATGCAACATCTACTTCTTCTTCTAATGAGTGGTTGATTGATTCTAGAGCATCTTATCATGTAGCTAAGGACAAATTCATATTGTATGGCTTTATTAAATGTAACACCAAATAAATATTTGTTAGTGATGATAGAACTTTAAATGTGGTAGGCTCTAGAATTGATAAACTAGATGATAGTTATATTAATAATGTATTATGTGTTCCAAGTCTTTCCTACAAGCTTTTATCAATGTATGAAATCACTCATTTTAGTGCAGGCAAGACTGTAGAATTTTCACTTCACCCAGTTGTAATCAAGAATTTAAAGGATCCCAAGCATAATGTAGAAACTGGGATTGTTGATGATATTACCAAGTTGTATAGATTTAACAAATTTAGGTCATCATCTCTTCCCTCGGTTTTTATTGCTCATACCAATGAAATTAGCAGAATGTGGCATAAGCATTTTGATAATCTAAACTATCACTCATTGCAACACCTACATAACATTTTATCCTCTACGTTAAATGTATCATTTTAATTAACTCATGGTAAAGTGTTTTTAACCTTGAGTTACTTATTTTTTCAGGTTTGCATGTAAACAATCAAGCTAAAATTTTCTAGCAAACTCAAGATTTAAAAAATATCTCTGTCACATTTAACTTGAAGAAAATAACCATAGTTAAAAATAATAATAGAAACACATATCTACTTTTTTTGGAATGGATTAACGCATTTGTTTTTTCCATTTTTCATTTTTTCTAGACAGGAGAGAAGCAAAATTGGTCATGCTCCTCGATTTTCCTTACAGGAAGAATTTTCATTTATCGATCTGAATATTAGTTGGAAAAAGGAAGCAAAATTGGTCATCTTCCTTGATTTTCCCTTACAGGAAGAATTTTCAACCATCAATCTGAAGATTTGTTGGCAAAAGGGATGCAAATGCCCGTCAAAAGGGGGAAATAAAAGTTCTTTGCAATCGAACTACGACCCTCTCCACTAACGTGGCCAATATATTCCTTCTAGCGCGCGAGTTTTGCAACGTGAGGGATTCTAAGGACGAATATGAGGGTTTAGGCAGCTTATCAATCTAAAATGTGCATCCTGGGACACTATTGTAACAAATCACTTCCTTCTTACACATTATGTCTATCACCTTGTAGCGTGAGAGTCTCTAAGGAGGAATCCAAGGGTTTGGGAATCTCATCGCTATGAAATGTTTTGTTTGGGAAGGTACCATAGAGGCAGTGAGACCAGCTAAGGGTTTAAAAATCTAAAACAATCAATTCATTACAAAAAAACATTAAGATATTACCCTTGTGAGTTTTCTTATCATTTTTTTTATTTTTTTTTTGGGTCCATAACTGTGGTTACAATATGAGTTTAACATTTGCAGATTGGGATGCAACAATGATTGAGGAAAACATTCCTTAATGACAAACAATACTTGGGATCTTGTCCCTCTTCCAAAAGGAAAAAAACTTGTCAAATGTAAACGGGTGTTTAGGACTAAGTATGCAGTAGATGGAAGTGTCGATAAACATAAGGTGTGGTTAGTTGCTAAAGGATTTTCCCAAGTTGAAGGGATTGAATACATTGAAACATTTTCCCCTGTGGCCAAAATGAATTTCATTGGCCTTGTTTTATCCCTTGCAGCGTCATACAAATGGGAGGTCCATCAGATGGATGTAAATCCACTTTCTTGCATGAAGATTGCAAGAATAAATTTACATGGAATGACCTCATGCATATATTCAAAATGACTCTAGTATTGTTTGTCTCCTTAAGAATTCTCTCTATGGCCTTAAGTAAGCTACTTGGGATTGGTATGCCAAAATGGATAGTTTTCTTCTTGATTATGACTTTTCTAGATGCCATTCTAAAACCAATGTCTATGCCAAGAAAATGGATTACCATATCATCATATTTGTTATTTAGGTTGATGACCTTATACTCCCTAGTAGTGACCCCAAACTTCTGACACATGTGAAATCCAATCATTAGAAGAAATTTGACATGACAGACTTAGGAAATTTGTATTATTTTATTGGCCTCCAAGTCTTGCAAAACAAGACACTTTTCTTTCCCAACCTAAGTATGCATGTGATATTCTTTCTCGCTTTCACATGGAAGATTGTAAACCAACCTTGTCTCCCTTCCAATATAGATTCAAGCTTGTTTCCACAGTACCGCAACCAAAGTGGATGACACTTTGTATTGTTATTTAGTTGGTATCCTTTTGTATTTGACTCATACTCATCCTAATATTTCCTTTAATATTGGTATTGTTTCTCAGACATGCAAACACCCCACAAGAACTAGTGGAAAGTAGCAAAGAGAATACTTTGATATATTTGGGTATAGTTCAGTGTGGGATATAGAACAATTCATAGGGGACTCCTTTGTTGGTTGGTTTCACTAGTTCTAATTATGTTGACAACCCTAATTATTGGAAGTCTATTGTGACTTATGTTTTCAATCTTTGTTCCAATCTTATCACTTCGGCTTGTAAGAAGCAAAATGTTCTTGTTTTTTCTTTAGAAAAAGCATAATATTGAGCAGTGATTTGCGCAAGTCAAGAATCCAAGTGGGTTAGATAAATACTTTTCGAGTTTGGATTCCAGTAAAAATATCTAACCACACTCTGGTGGGACAATCAAAATGTCATTCATCGCACCAAAGATCCAGTTCAACATCAATGCAACAAATCTATGAAATTGCACATGCACTTCATCTGCAAGCTTCTTCGGGATCACATCCTCAAATTGTTCTATTGTCGTACAAATGATCAAGTTGCATAGATTTTCACAAAGACCCTTATAGAAGCCAAGTTTTCAAAGCTTTTGTCTATGCTAGGAGTTCAGGGATTTGTCATTAAGGGGGGATAGACTCTAATGATTCATTCCTTCTCCTTTTGTGTCATCTTTGTAAATCATACTATCTTATCCCAAGTTGTTCTCAAGGAAGATGTTATGATATTTAAACACTAGGAGTTACTATTAAGGTCAACCAAGTCTAATGTAATATTAGGTTAAGCTATTCTTTTAGTGTGTTTATTTAGTGTGATTGTATACTTTACTAATCCAATGGTCACAATTGTGTGATACACATGAGTTATCTGATGGTTCAAACATCTCCTCGATCTTAACATCACTTGATCAGTGGCTTAACATCCATTTGGTCCATGGTCTCTATCTAAAGAGAATGGAAGGTCATTTGTCAATGACTATTTTTGTGAGAGATGTTCATGTAATCTAATTCTTTCTGCATTAATGTATTGCCTCGAGTGGTCGTTTTGACTTGGGTCATGGACTATCTCTCTCTTTGATGGTTTTAACCACATAAAACACTAATAAACTAACATTTGATCTATGTTTTTGTGTGTGTGTTTTTCTTAAAATGTTCAACCTGTGTTGATATATCCTATTTTTCAAACAATTTATCTTCTATGTCTATCTTGCTTTCACAACTAGGGCCTGGAAATCAAAGGCCCCGTGTCAATGAAGACACAAAGTCTAATAGTTTTTTTATGCACTGACAAATTTTCAATAAAGATGTAACATCCCGCTCTTTCGCGCACCCAATGTGAATTATTCTTTTGGACACTTGTGTGAAAGTGATTTGGTTCACTATATGATTGACTGATTCGATTATGGAGCATGATGATGTTTTTGGATTTGATGATATGTCATTTTATGATATTTATATCGACATGTGCTATTGACTGGTTTTCCTGAGTGTGCAGGACTTTGAACATTTGAGGATACCTATGGCATCGATGGATCTCCTTGGACTCTGGATCAAGTGAGGGAGCGGATGGTTATGGTTTGAATGTTTTGATATTACATATGTGACATATGACTAGATATTATGATGTTGATTGTTATCGCTGACATGTTTCGTTGATGGATGCAGGTTGATGATAGCTTGCTAACCAGACTCACATAAGGAGTAAAGGGGTCACGCATGACAACCAGATATATTAAGGGAGAGGTGTGGCAGAATTCATGCCACGGCCTACTAGCACTCTCGTCATGGCTTGAACTGTAGGTTAACGATTAACTAGTTCGAGAGATCCACGATATCATGAGGGCGGACTGTTACAGTCGCTCACGATGATTCTAAGGGGCGTGCAATAAGGCAAGGTCCTTATTCCTTAGAGGCCCTTAGTCTCCCACAAGGTCACCTGACGAAGTACTGACTTCAGGGGTTTGACGTCTACCAAAATCAGTCAAAAGGCGAGTGGCACCCTTGGAGTACGTAGTGCGTCTTGAAGGGCACCTCGCGCAAATAAAATAGGAATGCAAGCGAGTGGCACCCTTGGAGCACGTAGTGTGTCTTGAAGGGCACATCGCAATTTTTAACTCTGGTAAGTTAATAAACCTAGTACCTAAAAAACTATGCCTCCTTAGGACCTGGTCGGCCTTAAAATGAATGAAGGTATGAGTAAAGTTTAATAACTAATTTTCCCTTAAAAAAATTGTCGCCAAGCTTATTGAATTTAAAACCTACGTCTAAGTAGAACATGTGAACAAAAAAAAAAAACTAAATGAACATATAACAAGAAGGGGGGTAAAGAAAATTCAAAAATTAATAACTAAAATAAAATTTTAATGAAGGATTAAATTATTAAAAGGGTAAATTGTTGTTTATATCTAAACTTGCTAAATCTAAACTAAGAAGAAAAGGGGGAAACTTAAGGAAAAGGGGAATGTCTAACATAGTAGGGAATCTAGTCTTTGGAACCTTCTAATTGTGAACTCAACTAGGTTTTAAGAAAGGCGTCAGTCATTTAAGAAATATAAGGGAATAAAGGGACACTGAGGAGCGTTTTTAGGGACACTTTTAGGTGGGTTAGGGAAAAATGAAAATTTAATTAATTAATAAATTGATTTTCTAGTGCAACTAAGGGATCGGGTGACATGTGTACAGGTGAGGTTTATCCTAATTAAATTTAATAAAAAGAATATAAAGAGGGTTTGGGAAACTAATCACTAAGAAAACTCTATAAAAAGGATGGCGAAGGAGAAGTATGGATCACGACTGGTAGGCATAAGGTTATGCTGCCGATATTTTTCTTGACCAAGTTTTCTTGTGGGAGTTGGGATGCCCAGCTCGAAAGGGGAGTGGTAGCTAAACCTTGTGAGGCGAGTTGGGAGTTAGATATTTCTCTAGTTTTTGGGTGTGTGGCCCCTTTGCGGCTCAGGGGGCTCAGGGTGAAGAAGAGTACCCCTAGCGTTGGCTGGGAGGTACCGGTGAGGTCTTGACGATTAGCAAGTTGGAGATAGGAAGGAGTGCCATTGTTTAATATCATCTTCGACTTCTTTGTCATCGGTCCAGGTATTTTTATTGCGATTTGTATGTATGTAATTACAATATGATTAAATTGTACTCTTGGATTTGAATTTCTCTGTAAGCTGTATGAGTTTTATGATGTTGAACCTTGTAATATTTCTCCTTGGTTGTGGATTGGGGAGAGACCGTTGCACTGTTGTCTTTTCAACTTCCAATTATTTACACTTGAGGTTTCATCCACTGAATGGCCATCTTTTGGAGCCATTTCGATTTTTTTTTATTTTCTTTGTTATGAGAATATTAATTAAAGCATGGAATTGTTTAATCGTTGATGAACATCTGTAACCAACTCTGAATTTTCCTTGGGCGCTCGATTGGAGTCTTACTAATTTATTTTAAATTATAGTTTCATTGTATTCCACCCTTCAAACAATCTTGAAGTTCGCACGTGCGTAGATGGAAACCCTGGTGTGAGTTGGCAACCTTTTAACACTATACTAGCCCCCATATATGGAATGGTTGGGTTGTGCGTTTTGCACTGGCCCTCTGTTCGATTGACGCGTCTGGGGGTTATGGCCCTTGGCCTTCGATCTTCCATTTGATTTTGGTTACGCATGGATTTTACCTTACCGTGTGACCGTGGTCAGACCAAGAGTAATCCCAAATTTCTTGATGGGTTTGTTTCCCCCTTGCTTTTATAACCTGCAACCCTTAAAATTTGAAAGCGCAACAACATTTAATTGTTCCCAGAACTGAAGGTTCACTTTACCCAGATTTTTCGTAATGAATCTTGTATTCCTGGACAGAATTTTGTGTTGCTTCAAGTGCCTTTTTGCTTCTTGCCAAACGTCTTTGACTTTCTTCACCCTCGCGAATGGGTCTTTCCCTTAGCGATTCTCATCAAACTTCATATGCGATTGCATGGAACATACTCAACAAAATTCATGGAATGGACCTGCGTTTTTGCATGGGTCTTCCTCAACGAATTTCATTTACTTACTCGGTGATTTTGTTGGGGATTTTACTCAACATTTTGTTAGAGATATTGCCTAAAATAGTAGAGTTGGTTGGGTTTGTTTGATATTATTTAGATATTCTCTCAACAACAATCCTCAAAATTATAAGAAGTTAGATATGATAATTGTCTTGTTAATGTATTTATATTGAACATTATGAAATGAAAAAGTTTGAAGTTTTGTATGTAATTGTGTGTCATGTCTCCTCCAAAATTTATCACTTTTCGCACCAATCTTACCCTGCTTTTGCTTTAAGTCCCTCGGCGAATTATTAAAATCGATTTACTAGTTTGTTGGGACTGTTTCTCAATGTTTCATAAAACTCCCTCTACATTTGCATAAGATACTACCCTGGGATCACCATACTCAAGGGAGACTTCCCTAGACTCTCCCTTGGTGCCTTGTACATGGGCATTGTTTTGTGACTAATAGCATTAGACCCGTTTCCTCCTTTTAATCTCAACTACCTTAAATCTTTATCTCTTGCCATCTTAACTAGTTTGTTATGGGGATGAACCTCGATCCATTCATAATGGACTGGTAGTTAGTTGGTATCTTACATTTGTTCATTTAATTGAAAAAGGGCGGTTTTGCTTCTAGATTATTTTTCCTTGAGTTTATTAGTGTATTTTTTTTGTCTTTGTCCTCACACGGATTCATGTGGTTCCTTGTAATGACACCCTTTTATTAATGCTCCCTCGATAGTCTAGCACCTCCTTATTACCCTTTTAAAGTAAGGAAGGGTTAAATAACATGCTTTAGTTAATACCTCACTTACCTTATCCTCCTTTCCACGTTAATTTTCCAATAATCAATTTGCTTCTCTCAGAATTTTGTGTTTTAAGAATATACATAAAATTTAGATTGTGTTATGAGATTTACCTTGGAAATGAGTTCAACCATTGCTTTTACTTTAATTTAAAATGTGTGATCATGCATCACCAATATCAATTCTTGATTTAAGTTGCATCCATGCTACCCAAGATTATAATTGATCTTAGTTCATTAAACCATAATGTATAAGTAATCCATGAAGGTTCTATAATGCTTACACATGGTTGGCCTCCTTATAGTTTCATGATTGATTAATTGATTAGATTTTCTCGCGCATATAAATATTTAATGTTGAATGAATTCGGTGAACCTTAGCAATTAGCGCAATTGAAAAGTAATGAAGGAAATGTTTGTTCAAGATGATAGATGTTCTCACACACATAAATATTTAATGTTGAATGAATTTGGTGAACCTTAGCATTTAGCGCAGTTGAAAAGTAATGAAGGAAATGTTTGTTCTAGATGATAGATTTTCTCACGCACATAAATATTTAATGTTGAATGAATTTGGTGAACCTTAGTCTTTTGCGCAATTGGAACATAATGTAAGGAATGTTTTACTAGATGATAGCCTTCTTGCGCGCATTAAATATTAATGTAAAGAGCATGCTTGATGTATAAATTAGACATATTTCACTAATAAATTATACTTGAATTGTATGTTGATCTAACACTTATTATTGGTGCCATTAAATTGTTATTGCTTGATGGATAGATGACTAGTTTTCTATTGCGCCTTGCAAATTAATGTTGCATGTTGGGTTTATATTTTGGTTACCAATGCGTCCTTAATATTATTGAAGTATGATTGATTATTAATAGTATTCTCTTGCGCCTTGTGAAAATAATCGATGTCTCTTGCATCTTGAATCGTTGATGTGTAATTGATGGATTAATCTAGCATGCTCGCGTGCAGTTCAATAATGAGATGCACGACTAGTGGAGGATTCAGACTCCTTGCGCGCATTGAATCACAATTTATTGTATGATGCTTAGATATTAGTCCTCTTGTGCGAAACAAAATTTTATTGACGGATGATTGCATATTGTGATGGGGATTGTGCCTCTATATAACTGACATTGCTTGCGCGGTTTAATTGTGGTTATGGGTGATGAATCTGAATATCGTCAATGATGTTGTTATTAATTGTGATGTATATTTCCTAACGCATCTTTAAAAGAACATTATAAAAAGAAAAAAAATGTGTACATGTTCTATGTCATTTGTTGTCTTAACGGCGGGGCCATTACACATGGTATCAGAGAGGGTTGATCCCTATGACTATGGATAGCCACGCCTTCCACTGATTTAATCCCTTGATTTATACTCAACGTTAATTGAATTATTAACATGTCCTTGTGGTAATCACGGTTAGAGGACGTCATAGAGATTCGCGACATGGTGCTAGGGGAGGAGGCATGACACCTCCAGTAGCACCCACGCCAAAGGGGTCCAACCCCCAAGGAGAATAACAAGTCTTGATCATGAGCGGATTGTTGTGCGGGATGCGTTGGGTCTGACAGGATCCTTCCAGGGAAACTTCAGAGGCCTTGACTAACCGTCTATGCTAAGATAAGTCCAGGGAGCTTGTACCCCTGAGGGTCCACAACGCACCCCATCCAGTACTGGTAGCTTTCACACAAAACTAGAGAGGTTTAATTTCCCGAGTCCATGAATACCATGGGCGGCTCAGTCATCGAGGCATGGTTGGAGAGTCAGGCGATGTGCTTCGCACTTCGCGGGTTTGACCTCCAACATGAAGGTCTGCACAGGAGGTCTTCAGCTAAAGGGGAGCACTCTCCTATGGAGGAAGATGCTCCTACCTCAGCTAAACATGGTCTTTGAAGCCGTGTTAGGGAAACAGATCGAGGAATGGTTATGAGAGAAGTAATTGTCAGAGGAATTCATTGAGCACCAGCTCAATGAGTTCAGTGCCTTAGGACAAGGTGGTCATATGGTGCCGAATTATGAGACCATATTTATGAAGATACTTCGGTATGCCCTGCATCTGAACATGAAGAAGTTGGAGATCAACAAGTTCATGATCGTCCTTAACTCCAGCTTTTGTGTGAAGGTAAGGATCTAAATGCCTCGAACGTTGCACGATGCAGTCCAGTAGGCCTCTTATATAAGGAATATTTGACCGCGGGAGTCCGGGTAGGACTCCTGCAAGACCGTATGGACTAACAACATCTGGTGCGCAACATCATTATCCAGATAAAACCTCTTGGTATCAAGATACGTCTATAGGACCCTTGTTCACAACACCTTGACGATAGGTTCCTCAGTCGAGGGCTCCCTATAGGGGACCACCATATCCACAGTAGCACCGCTAACAGTCATCGTTTAGGATTCTTAGGAAACAGACCAGGATGTTAGGCTGGTGGGACAACAAATTCTATTCCGGAGCCAGGAGTACTGGATCGTAGGTGGGCGATGGACATGTTGAGAATCACCTTACTAGCAAGACTATCTGGTTGAAAGTGCCAGAGCAGTCGAGTCAACAGGACACACTATCGTGGCGGAGATGGGCAAGGCCCATAGGATACATGATTGTGGTAAATAAACGCCAAGTCGAGCACCATTCCATTGTGCTCGAGGCGTCAGGTGTCATCGCCAAATGAAGTTTTAGTATTTTTTATACCCCGGTGCTACGGAGAGCTCTAATTCTAGTACCGCGCTGAAGGGATTTGGGTAAGGGCGTTCGATGGGACAAGTTTAGATTCGTCGATATGGCTTCGGGTACCAACCGAATGGTTGGAGGAAGGGATATGAACTATCTCTTTAATCTGGGGATAGAGTAATGAAGTATGACCTACGTCATGATATTAAGATCTTATGATGAGATGATCGGTATGGACTGGATGGAATCGCATGAGACGATACTCAACTGTAAGACGAAACGGTTGAGTTTGGTTGACGATGAGGAACAAAGAAGTGTGATTGTAGGAAGAAAACAGGGAGTATCCCCGAGGTTCATTTCTTCCCTACAGCTACAAGAGAGCACACGCAAGGATGCAATTTATATGCATACTTAGCGCCGAACGTCAAGGGTGTGGCAGAAGGATTAGACGACCTTCTAGTAGTACGAGAGTTTGCAGATGTGATTCCCAGAAGAATTACCAGGTGTGCCACCCAAATCCAAGATAGAATTTACCATCGACCTAAAACCTGGAACTGAACTGATGGCAAGAAAACCTTATTGGATGTTGACCCCTAAGTTACAGGAGTTGAAAGTGCAACTGAAGGAGTTGTTGGACCTAGGACTTATACGTCCAAGTGTATCGCCTTGGAGTGCTCTTGTTATTTTCATATGGAAGAAGGATGGGTCGTGGAGACTCTCCTTTACTACCATCAAGTATTCCTTGACGACATATTGATATATTCTCGAAGGATGGAAGAACTTGATGAATATTGTGCTTGGTTCTACAATTTTTGTGAGGGAACAAATCACGAGAACTGTCAAAATGCTCTATTATCAATCGAGGATTCCTCAATTAGGCATGTTATATCCAGCGAAGGTATCATTGTGGATCCAGCGAAGGTAGAGGCTATTAGGGAATGGCCTGCGGCGACGAACGTACTAGAAGTATGTAGCTTCGTGGGTTTATCTAGGTATTATCAACGGTTCGTCGAGTGTTTTTCGAAGATAGAAATTCGATTACGGAATTGTAGAAGAAGAACAAAAAGTTTGTGTGGACCCAGAAATGCATGGAATAATTTCGAAGGCTCAAGGAGATGATGACGACAGCGTCGATACTAAAATTCCCTGACATAGACGAGGACTTCTTGGTGTGCACTGATGCATCCAAGGAAGGCTTAGGTGAAGTCTTTATGCAAGACGGTCGAGTGATCACTTACATCTCGAGGAAGTTAAGAAAGCATGAGGAGAACTATGTGACACATGATTTGGAGTTGTTAGCCATTGTGTATGCCTTGAGAGTATGGAGACACTACTTGATTGGATGGAAATGTGAACTAAAAATGGACCATTGTGGTTTACAACACCTTTTTACATAAATGACTTGAATGTGCGGCAAGGTCGTTGGTCAAAACTACTTATCGATTACGATTTTGAGATTTCGTACTTAAAAGGAACAATGCACAGAGTGGCAGACGCGTTGAGTCAGAGACCATGCATATTTTCAATGATACCTCTTCAAGGAATCTAGGGAAAAGATTCTAACTACAGTGCAACGTTGACTGGTATAAAGAGGGTAAGGAATTTTTCGGGCAAGACACATGTTGGTACCAAAATTCAGGGATATACAGTGGACAACAACGGATCCTTGAGATATAATAACCAGATTTACTTACATCCCAACGACAAATTGAGAAGTTTTGATCTTATGCGAAACTCATAGAGCAGTGTATATGGCTCATCCAGGAGTCATGAAGATGAGGACAAGCCTCAAGCCCTTATTCTTCTGGAAGGGATAAAGGCGAACATCGTCAACTACGTGGCGAGATGTCTAGAAGGTCGGTCGGTGAAGGTTGAACATAGACATCAGGTAGGATTTCTATGGCCACATGCTACCGGAATCGAAATGGGAGGTCATTTCGATGGAATTCATTGGGGAAATTGTCATTGAAAGCAAGGAGGCACGACTCGAATTTTAGCGATAGTTGACACTCTGACGAAGAGTTCTCATTTTGACACTGTGCGTACGACGCATCAGGCGCCTGGTGTATCTAGAGTTTATATCAGTGAGATATTGAGACTGCCAGACATACCAAAGGATCATATCTGATCAAGGATCGGTGTATACGGGATGATTTTGGACTAGTTTCCAAGATGCCTTAGGACCCCACTAAAATTTAGTACCACTTATCACCCGAAGGCAGACAAGCAAACAGAACAAGCAAACCTAATTTGGGAAGGTTGTGTTGCGTATGTGTGTGTTGGACCAACAAAAACGTTGGGAATAGTTCTGGCCACTGGCTGAGTTTGCGTGCAACAACATCCATCAAAGCACCATTAAGATGGTGCCATTTGAGTTTCTTTATGGGAGACCGTGTCAGACGCCTTTGAGTTGGGATCGACTCAAG
The DNA here is from genome assembly GCA_009831015.1 of Picea engelmannii. Lineage (NCBI taxonomy): Eukaryota > Viridiplantae > Streptophyta > Pinopsida > Pinales > Pinaceae > Picea > Picea engelmannii. Next base: position 6,382 of record ML816070.1, on the reverse strand, counting down.
GATGGGGTCCTAATAGGACCAAAAGTGATCCAAGAATTGAAAGGACAATTACAAATGATACGAAAGGGGATGGAACAAGCGCAGGATCAGCATAAGGGTTTGTCGATGTGCATCGCGTTGACCATAATTATGAATGGCCTAACGGCTAGTCGTGCCTCATTCTTTGAGGTGTTGCACGATGTTTATCTTGTGTCCATGTGCGAATTCAGTTCAGTGATCCTACGCATGAGTTTGACTAAGTTATTGGCGGATGTTGGGAATGGTGCGCTAACGGAGAAATCAATCTGTTTTCTGGATTATTGCATTCAACAACTACGGCGTCGAACTGTCAATCAGGTCAAGGTCCAGTCGGACAATTATAGTCTACACTTAGCTACCTAGGAGGACGCATATGATATGCGTCATCAGTTTCCCTTTGTTGATAGCTAGACATTTAGATATTGTCATATACTTTGTTTTTACATTTGTATACTGTGAAAAATTGGGACGAAGTTTAAAACAAGAGGGGGTGTATGTAACATCCCACTCTTTCGCACACCCGATGTAAATTATTCTTGTGGACACTTGTGTGCAAGTGATCTGGTTCGCTATATGATTGACTAATTAGATTATGGAGCATGATGATGTTTGTGGATTTGATGATATGTTATCTTATGATATTTATATCGACAGGTCTTATTGACTGGTTTTCCTAAGTGGTCTTATTGACTGGTTTTCCTAAGTGGTCTTATTTATATTCGAACCATTACATATGTGACATATGACTAGATATTATGATGTTGATTGTTATCGTTGACATGTTTCGTTGATGGATGCAGGCTAACGATAAATTGCTAACCAGACTCACATTAGGAGTAAAGGGGTCATGCATGACAACCAGAGATATTAAGGGAGAGGTGTGGCAGCATCCCTCCCACTACCTAATAACACTCTCGTCGTGGCTCGAACTGTAGGTTAATGATTACCTATTTTGAGAGATCCACGATGTCATGAGGGTAGACTATGACAGTCACTCATGATGATTCTAACGGGGGCGCAATAAGGCAAGGTCCTTATTCCTTAGAGGTCCTTAGTCTCCCACAAGGTCACCTGACGGAGTACTGACTCCAGGGGTTTGAAGTCTACCAAAATCAGTCAAAAGGCGAGTGACACCCTTGAAGCACGTAGTGCGTCTTGAAGGGCACGTCGTGCAAATAAAACAGGAATGCAAGCTAGTGGCACCCTTGGAGCACGTAGTGCATCTTGAAGGGCACGTCGCGATTTTTAAATCTGGTAAGTTAATAAACCCAGTACCTAGAAAACTATGCCTCCTTAGGACATGGTCAGCCTTAAAATCAATGATGGTATGAGTAAAGTTTAATAACTAATTTTCCCTTAAAAAAATTTGTCGCCAAGCCTAGTGAATGTAAAACCTACGTCTAAGTAGAACATGTGAACAAAAAAAAAACCAAATGGACATATCTAACATTCAAACATTAATAATTAAAATAAAATTTTAATGAAGGATTCAATTATTAAAAGGGTAAATTGTTTTTTATATCTAAGCTTGCTAAATCTGAACTAAGAAGAAAAGGGGGAAACTTAAGGAAAAGGGGAATGTCTAACATAGTAGAGAATCTAGTCTTTGGAACCTTGTAATTGTGAACTCAACTAGGTTTTAATAAAGGTGTCAGTGATTTAAGAAATGTAAGGGAATAAAGGGACACTGAGGAGCGTTTTTAGGTGGGTGAGAGAAAAAGAAAAATTTAATTAATTAATAAATTGATTTTCTAGTGCAACTAATGGATCGGGTGACATGTGTATGGGGGAGGTTTATCCTAATTAAATTTAATAAAAAGAATCTAAAGAGGGTTTGGGAAACTAATCACTAAGAAAACTCTATAAAAAGGATGGAAGAAGAGGAGTATGGATCACGACTGGTAGCCGTAAGGTTATGTTGTCGATATTTTTCTTGACTGATTTTTCTTGTGGGAGTTGGGATGCCCAGCTCGAAAAGGGAGTGGTAGCTCGACCTTGTGAGGCGAGCTGAGAGCTAGATATTTCTTTGGTTTTTGGGTGCATGGACCCTTTGCGGCTCAGGGGGCTTAAGGGGAAGAAGAGTACCCCTAGTGTTGGTTGGGAGGTATCGGTGAGGTCTCGACAATTAGTAGGCAGGAGATATGAAGGAATGTCATTGTTGAATATCATCTTCGACTTCTTCATCGCCGGTCCAGGTATTTTTATTGCGATTTGTATGTATGTAATTATAATATGATTAAATTGTACTCTTGGATTTGAATTTCTCCGTAAGTTGTATGGGTTTTATGAACCTTGTAATATTTCTCCTTGAATGTGGATTGGGGAGAGACCGTTGCACTATTGTCTTTTCAACTTCCAATTATTTACACTTGAGCTTTCATCCACTAAATGGACATCTTTTGGACCCATTTCGATTTTTTTTTATTGTCTATGTTATGAGAATATTTATTAAAGCATGGAATTGTTTAATCGTTGATGGACATCTGTAACCAACTCTGAATTTTCCTTGGGCGCTCGATTGGAGGCTTACTAGTTTATTTTAAATTACATTTTCTTTGTATTCCACCCCTCAAACAATCTTGAGGTTCACACCTGCGTAGATGGAAACCCTGGTGTGAGTTGGCAACCTTTTAACACTAGACTAGCCCCCATCTCTGGAATGGTTGGGTTGTGCGTTTTGCGCTGGCCCTCTGTCTGGTTGACGTGCCCGGGGGTTATGTCCCTTGGCCTTCGATCTTCCATTTGATTTTGGTTTATGCCTAGATTTTACCTTACCGTGTGACCGTGGTTAGACCAAGAGTAATCCCAAATTTCTTGATGGGTTCGCTGCCCCCTTCCTTTTATAACCTGCAACCCTTAAAATTTGAAAGCACAACAACATTTAAATTGTTCCTAGAACTGAAGGTTCGCTTTACCCGGAGTTTTCGTAATGAATCTTGTATTCCTGGACATAATTTTGTGTTTCTTCGAGTGCCTTTTTACTTCTTGCCAAACGTATTTGACTGTCTTCACCCTCACGAATGGGTCTTTCCCTCGACGATTCTCATCAAACTTCCTCTGCGATTGCATGGAAGATACTCAACGAAATTCGTGGAATGGACCTACGTTTTTGCATGGGTCTTCCTCATCGAATATCATTTACTTACTCTGCGATTTTGTTGGGGATTTTACTAAGCTTTTTGTTAGAGATATTGCTTAAAATTGTAGAGTTGTTTGGGTTTGTTAGAGATTGTTGAGATATTCTCTCAACAACAATCCTCAAAATTAAAATAAGTTAGATCTGAGAACTATCTTGTTAATGTATTTATATTGAGCATTACGAAATAAAAAAGTGTGAAGTTTTGTGTGTAATTGTGTGTCATGTCTCCTCCAAAATTTATCACTTTTCACCAATCTTGCCTTGCGTTTGCCTTAAAGTCCCTCAGCGAATTCTTAAAACCGGTATACTAGTTTGTTGGGACTGTTACTCAACGTTTCATAAAACTCCCTCTGCGTTTTTCATAGGATATTACCCTGGGATCGTCATACTCGAGGGCGACTTCCATGAACTCTCCCTTGGCGCCTCATACACAGGCATTGCTTTGTGACTGATAGCATTAGACCCGTTTACTCCTTTTAATCTCAGCTACCTTAAATCTTTATCTCTTGTCATCTTAACTAGTTTGTTGTGGGGATGAACCTTGATCCATTCATAATGGACTGGTAGTTAGTTGGGATCTTACATTTGTTCATTTAATTAAAAAAGGGTGGCTTTGCTTCCATATTATTTTTCCTTGAGTTTATTAGTGGATTTTTTTTGTCTTTGTCCTCAGACAGATTCATGTGGTTCCTTGTAATGACACCCTTTTATTAATTCTCCCTTAGTAGTCTCACATCTCCTTATTACCCTTTTAAAGTAAGGAAGGGTTAAATATCATGCTTTAGTTAATACCTCACTTACCTTATCCTCCTTGCCATGTTAATTTTCCAATAATCAATTTGCTTCTCTCATAATTTTGTGTTTTAAGAATCTACATAAAATTTAGATTGTGTTATGAGATTTACCTTGGAGATGAGTTCGACCATTGCTTTTACTTTAATTTAAAATGTGAGATCATGCATCACCAATCTCAATTTTTGATTTAAGTTGAATCCATGCTACCCAAGATTATAATTGATCTTAGTTCATTAAACTAGAATGTATAAGTAATCCATGAAGGTTCTATAATGCTTACACATGGTTGGCCTCCTTATAGTTTCATGATTGATTAATTGATTAGATTTTCTCGTGCATATAAATATTTAATGTTGAATGAATTTGGTGAACCTTGGCAATTAGTGCAATTGAAAAGTAATGAAGGAAATGTTTGTTCAAGATGATAGATGTTCTCGCGCACATAAATATTAAATGTTGAATGAATTTGGTGATCCTTAGCATTTAGCGCAATTGAAAAGTAATGAAGGAAATGGTTGTTCTAGATGATAGATTTTCTCGTGCACATAAATATTTAATGTTGAATGAATTTGGTGAACCTTAGTCTTTTGCGCAATTGGAATGTAATGTAAGGAATGTTGTACTAGATGATAGACTTCGTGCGCGCATTAAATATTAATGTAACAAGCGTGCTTGATGTAGACATTAGACATATTGCACTAATAAATTATACCTGTAATGTATGTTGATCTAGAACTTATTGTTGGTGCCATTAAATTGTTATTGCTCGATGGATAGATGACTAGTTTTATATTGTGCCTTGCAAATTAATGATGTCTATTGGGTTTAGATTTTGGTTACCAATGCGTCCTTAATATTATTGAAGTATTATTGATTATTAATAGTATTCTCTTGTGCCTTGTGAAAATAATCGGTGTCTCTTGTGTCTTGAATCGCTGATGTGTAATTGATGGATTAATCGAATAGTGTGCTTGCGCACAGTTCAATAATGAGATGCATGACTAGTGGAGGATTCAGACTCCTTGTGCACATTGAAATACAATTTATTGTATGATGCTTAGATGTTAGTCCTCTTGCACGAAACGAAATTTTATCGACGGACGATTACATATTGTGATGGGGATTGTGCCTCAATATAACTGACATTGCTTGCGCCGTGTTTAATTGTGGTTATGGGTGATGAAATTGAATATTGTTAATGATGTTATTAATTGTGATGTATATTTCCTAACGCAGCTTTAAAAGAAAATTTAAGAAAAAAAAAATTGTACCTGTACTATGTCGTTTGTTGTCTTAACGGCGGGGTCGTTACAAAAGATCTGTCTAATATTACAAAAGAAAGATAAAATATTATATAAATTTAAAACTAATACCACTTAATTATATTTTAAAGACAAAAAATGTTGTTGCTAAAAGTGATTGTACATTTGTGAATCAAATATTTACATAAGCTTTTTTACATCATATAGATTAATGATTGCACCAAGAGAAAGAAGAACATTCTACAACCTAGTATTGAAGAGATTGTAATATATGTTCCATGTTCATAACATTGAAATCAACATATCTCAACCCAATAAACTATGTTATACAAAAGTAAAATAAAATATTAACAAATTTAATGTAAGCTTAATAATAATCATTCAAAAATATTTACATATAAAAAAATAACACTTTAAAAAATCAAAGAAAGAAGAACATTCTACAACCTAGCATTGAAGAGATTGTAATATATGTCCCATGTTCATAACATTGAAATCAACATATCTCGACCCAATAAACTATGTTATACAAAAGTAAAATAAAATATTAACAAATTTAATGTAAGTTTAATAACAATCATTCAAAAGCCCAAAGGGGTTGGATCCAATGGTGGAAAGCGATGAGTTTTTCACCGTTGGGCAAGGTTCAATTCCCGTGAGGGCCTAACCTAAAGCCATGGGGATACCTTGAGGTAGTGGTCGATCATGTGGTTGCACCCAGAGATATTATATTAAATGATATCGTGACTCGTGCACACATAAGTGGATCAAAGCACACCCCCATGTCCTTCATTTTTATTAGCCCAAAGGGGTTGGGTCCAATGGTGGAAAGCGAGGAGTTTTCACCATTTGGAAAGGTTCAATTCTCGTGAGGGCCTAACTTGAAGCCATGGGGGCACCTTGAGGTAGTGGTCGAACGTGTGGTTGCACCCAGAGATATTATATTAAATGATATCGTGACCCATGCACACATAAGTGGATCAAAGCCCACCCCCATGTCCTTCAATTTTTTAAATTCCCCCGGATGGGGTGTTAGCAGGATCCACGCGTCCATGGGAGAAGCCAGCGCCTGCCACCTCTCCACATCCCACGTGATCGGCACATGCAGCGTCCCCCCTTCCTTTATTATCCCCCGATGAATATTGACCACCTTCACTTCTGCGAGATC
>ML816069.1:258329-279948 GCA_009831015.1 Picea engelmannii | reverse complement strand
AGATCTCTACTGTTATATAGAGTTTTCATTTCACTGTTTGAGATCTAGGTTTATTGTTTATATGCCTTTATAATCTTAAGATCAGAGTTCTATTCTACTGTCACTGCCCCCTATAAACCTATATGTTGTTTTGTACTTCAGATGTAAAGTAGTTTTGCTTTAAAAATGAAAAGAGACTGTTGTTTTAAACTTACCCTAAAATTCTAACAAAAAGCAATCTGTTCCATAGGCTATTTTTAGCCTCGTGAACGTTAAAAATACTTTCTTTCTTTCTTTCCATTATTGTATGTTATCGTATTATTTGGGAGGACAAGCGCTTATTCCAAAAAGAGAAACTTTACTCTTTAGAATGATTAAATTCACTTTAATATCCTATATATATTTTACTTAAAATAAGAGCAAGCTTTTTGCATTAGTTTGGTGTTTATTCAAGGAAGATTAAATGTCAAGTATATGGTTGAAGGCCTTCATTATCGTTATGGTCTTGGGCACACAATAATAACAGGCGTCAAATATATATATATATATATATATATATATATATATATATATATATATATATATATATATATATNAAATATATATATATATATATATATATATATATATATATATATATATATATATATATATATATTCCTCTGTACATTGAATCTGTAGGGGGTTTATGCATTGGGTTACGGTCGTTCTTGACAAAGCAATATGCCAGCGTGTACGGGTCCTATAATGCCAACACGACAGTGCAACGGGCATCATCGTGTCATGCCAGTGTAATAGCCTGCCTGTGGGTGAGAGCAAGCATACAACATTTGGACATGTATAAATCCATGCAGCTTTGAGGCATATGGACTCCATCTATCCTTACCCATAATAACATACAATATGTAAACATTGTGGCAGGCTACTTTATTCTCATTTTAAAGTCTCTAATTCATGGGGCTTAACATCAAAGATTCTAGAACAAACAAATGTGGAATGGAAACTAATTACTAATTCTAGAACTAATTCATTAGCCAAACTTTAATCTGGAATGGAAACTAACCCATTACTAGACTCATGTTTGGTTTTGCGTGCATGGATAGAGAAATTTTCTTTCCTATAGGCAAGGAGGTTATAACTATAGTATTACAAGGAAACATGCATTCAAAGGCCCCTTTGAAAGATGGAACTAATTCATTAGCCAAGCTTTGCAAGGAGGTTATAACTATAGTATTAAGAGGAAACATGCATTCAAAGGCCCCTTTGAAAGATGGAACTAATTCATTAGCCAAGCTTTAATCTGGAATGGAAACTAACTCGTTAGCTAGACTCATGTTTGGTTTTGCGTGCATGGATAGAGAACTTTTCTTTCCTATAGGCAAGGTGGGAGGTTATAACTACATTATTACAAGGAAACATGCATTCAAAGGCCCCTTTGAAAGATGGATTGAGGGAATTAAATCTTGTTTGAGCTACTTGTTTGTTGTTTATATATATATAATTTTGTGGGGAAACCCAAGAAATATTTTTTCACAAGTGGATGACATTCCTCCTAAACCCATTAGCACAGACTAGTGCACTTCATGTAGGGATATTCAAATCAAACACCTGCCAACATAGAATTAGTCAAATGCCCTACAACATTTGGTGACCACTAATTGAGGAGATCCCTTGGGCTATATGTGTGTGTGTTTGGCCACACACATATGTGCATGTGTGTATCTTGAAATTTAACTTTTTGCATGAGTAGAACAACTATACTTCCATCCAATTGATGTTCCTAGTTATGATAATGCATTTATTCTTAAATGTACAAGCAAAGAAAATATTCTTCTGTAGTCTCTATTTCACTACACAAATAAACATGTTTTTTTTCTAGGTAACATATCTCATGTCAAATCTCGATGGAGGGATCATTTTTGAGGGGCCTCGTTCTACTTGACAACCCAAGTTCGAAACTCACCACTATCGGGAGGAGACACCAAAAAGTACAACCATGATAAGGGTTGGTGTGGCCCATACCGGGTGTGATCCCCATGTGACTTTGACGGCTTAGATGCCCCTGGGTCACGATTTCTCAGCCACAGACTAGTCCTGCAGGTCACGAACACACTAGCAAACAAAAAAAATACATATCTTAGGGAAAACCCCCAGGCACTTCCCCTCATTACGAGGATGGTACCCAAGTTAAACCCTAGATTCTTCATGGCACAAGGCTAGGTCAACAACAATGCTCAAAGCCATTACACCAATATATTCATTATGATTTTCAATTACAAAAATGTGATCAAGGGATATCATTTCCATCAAAATATGAGACTACTCTTTTTCATCTTCAATGGAGATCACATTAACATTTGTTGCATGAACACAACACAATCAATTGTCTTATCATAAGGAGAACATGATGTTGGTTGCCCAACAACTAGGCCACATCTTGATGGACTACAATTTTTATGGTGAAAAACCACTTTGAAGGGATTTGTCAAAGTTGGGTGCTAACTCATTTGTATAGATCTAGTGATTTTATGCTTACAAGGAACATAACCTTAATCTCTAGAGTGGCATTCACTCATTTAGTAGTATACCAAACCAAACAAACATATTAATTTTTTTATTGGTATTTTTAAAGATAAAAAATATTTTTTTATTATTTAAATTGACAATGAAAAGACAATGCAATTGACTATTCAATATTAAAATTAGACACATTAAGCACCTTTTTACTTCTTTTGTTTATGTGACTAGCGAAATCAACAACTTGTTAGGCACATACTCGCCTGACACATGGTTGTGTTATCTGACTGCTACCACTATAACCTCCAGGTGTGCTCACGAGGCTCCATATGCGACACATAAGGTAAGTCGGGGTTTCGAACCGGTGACTTCACATAATGAAGTGCCTCAACAATACACTCCATCACCGATTGACCTACACCCTAGGGGCACACATTAAGAACATTGATATTGAATAAAGGTGTTATTTTTTTGCATAAATCAATGACCCAAAACCTGTAGTGATTACCAAAATTAATGACCATTGGCCTCAATATAAAATGAAAAATATCAATGCATAATAATGGCATAATTTTAGTTTATTATCTATTCATTTTCTAGTGACAATCTTGATCACGATCATAATGGTCACATTCATCTTTAGAGGGAACATTATTGTGTGATGAGCCTTAATGGTTAGCTTCAATCTTTCGATTAAGTTTACTTGAAATCAAAACGACCAAATTAATGGTTAGATAGTTGTAAGCTACACTACATGAGTTGGGGTATGAGTGACTCATTCCTTTGGTTAAGCCTTCATTGAGATCAACTTTGTTGATTTTGATTGAAATATTGCCTTAGTGGATTATCAAGTAATGGAGAAATGGAGATGGTCCAACTCCATGTTGAATGTTTTCATTTGATTCTAAATTCAGATGGCATTGTTTTTTTCTTAAAATGGAAACAATTAATTATTGAGGTTAAAAGACCATGGCAAAAGACAAACAACAAGGTACATAATGGAGCAGTGGAAGTCTAGTATCGTACATTGCTTTAAGAAACCTTGTGAGAATACTAGTTAACATTACAAAATAGGGTATGCTATTCAATTTTCGATAGGTACATTGCCTAAGGAACCGTCCTAAGATATATATAAAGTGGCAAAACATGAAATCATATTGAAGATAGAGAGATTAAGCTTTTGGATAAACATTGCCTATCGATTCTAGCATTACTAGGGTGGTCATAGTTGTGTTTGCTAGCATAACAAAAGGAACATTAATTGGTGGGTAAGCATAATAGAACCAAATTGGTGCGCTTTAGATCTTCAATGTCATGGTGAGCTGCTTGGAAAGTCGTAACATGGTTAATGACCAAAAAACAAAGGTGAGAGTGGTCAAGGTAGGTGTTGCCTCCAGGGGTTGGAGTTGCTAGAGATGGTGATGCATGTGTAAATGGGATGATAGAGCTTGGTTTTCTCCCTTAGTGTTCAATGTATCTAACCACATGTTGTAACCAACAACTAGGAATTCAACATGTGAGGAAGTCTCCTTGGCCGGGTAGTGGAGGCTTTTGCTTCATTGTTTGACATTGTGGCCAACCCTTATGCAAAAGAGGCTACTTGTTATCCATTGGGGTCAATGATTACCCCCAATTCCCCCCACTTTGATCCCCCACCCTTTACCTCCAATGCCCCCCACTTCGATCCCCCACCCTTGCCACCTTTATATTGTTTTTTATTGCTCCATCCAAAAATAGTGTATAATGAAATCTTTCACTTAGTGGTGGGTGAAAAATAAAGGTGGTAGTGATGGGTGAAAGTAAGATATTCCAGAGTCAAATCCTCTCCCTATTGTATAGTTTTGATAAAAGGCTAACTCTTTATCATTTGAAATGATCATTTCCTTCGGCAAGCTTTGAGTCAATGACACAAAACACCCTAGGGAATTGGCCTTGATCTTGGAAGATCAATGTGTTGCTAAAGAGCCATATTTTCCAAGAATGGTACTTTAAGAATGTTGTTTAGGCCCTTGCCGAGAAGGATTTCCTATGAGGTTGGTAGGGTGTTATGATCCCTAATAGAATTAGAGATATGGTTCAGAATAACAAATGAATCTATACAATAATCAACACAAAGATAGAAAATACCCTTAAGGGACGACAACACCATCAATTACTCCTTATGGAAGGAATAACTTCCCAAGAAATGCTTGTTACAATATCAATCCAAACATGCCCAATACAATGATATGCATGTGTATATTCTCTCTCACAAGTATTTGTAGGGTCATATGCCAACTACCTTTCATTATTACATTTATTACCTTCCAACAACCTAGTGGACCTTATTCAATGAATATGATCACATTAAATTAGTTAAGGAGTTCACACCAACTACTTAGTGGGTCTTATTCCATGAAAATGACCACATTACACTAATTATCCTTTCTAGGTACCTACCTTGATATAATCCATATCCTCCCTAGGTCACATGTTTCATCCTTGTTGCATGAGTGTAGGTCTTATAATAGAATCTGTTAAACAATGTAGCCAAGTGGTACCCATCACAAACATCCATCCATCCTAGTGAAATTTGGACATGGGGCTTAGTATTTGCAAGTACAAGGAAAGAACCTTCTAGCGAAGGCTTTTGTGGAATCTCCCCCCAAAAATGATTTCTTGTCTATTTCTAGCGGAGGTGGGTGATTGAAGTTTTTAGCGATGATTTTTTAATTAGTGTGCTTAAATTGTATAAATCACATCGAAGCGCCTGTGTATATGGCACATTTATGTGTTAAATAACCAAGCGCCTCGAAATTCATTATAACTAATCTATTAAAAAAATGGGTTTGTTTTAATTTTAAACAAACTCTAAGCAAAGCGTCCTAAACTTATAAGCATGTCGATGCCTTATTATTTATAATGTATAGAATGAGTTTAGACCTTTTGCTATGCAATATTAATTTTTATTTAAAAAAAATGTAACAATGCACACCCATAGAAGGTGCTCTATGCATTTCTTATATAGGTGCATCAGAGAACGTTTCATTAGTTTGTAGTATCATAGATATTGATGCGTTGTTAGACAATACACTCATCAATGTGTTTAGATGTAAGAAGCACTCAACTAGGTTTAGAAATTTTGTTAAAAAAATATAGGTTTTTATTTTAAAAATATTTAAAAACTAATTAGTGTGCTTAATAGCCTAGACATGCATCAATGTGCCCCAAAAAATGCACAGATTCACAATTTTTTTTTAAATTTAACAGTGTGCTAACAACAATGAAATGCATCGACGCATCTAACTATTTCAATGCTTCAATCTAAATAGTTATTTCAATTTTACTTTCATTCAATGCTTTCAACCATACAAACACCAATGCTCACCATCTCTATATGATCACCCTATTGTCAGTGCTATTGTGTTGTTGGATTTCTCGATTCCTTCGCTTCAGTAGTGGATTCAATTTGTTTTTAAATTTTGCAAAATGGTACCATATTTTACTTTTTTTATCTATGTGGCAACCATACCTTCTCAACAGGGAAGAGACCAGATAAATTGTTTATTCCATCCTCATTTACATTTTGTGGATTAAAATGTAGAATTTGGCTTAAATTTTCCTTTTTTTTTTCCAATTTAAAAAAAAAAATCCAAAAAATCCATGCAGTGTTATGAAAACCAAAGAAACCTTAGGTAGGGTTACGATACCAAAAACATGATATCCATAAACATTGAACGATGTTATTATTGAACGATACACTATTACAATGAGGATCCTCACTCTTATAAAGAGCTTGAGAGACCAAAACCCTAAAATACAAAAACCTTAATATTTTAACCTAAAGTCACTAAGGTAACTTTATTACATGGGTAAGCCTTATATCCCTAATACCCCCCCCCCATAAGGTGTACAATGCTAAAAAATAATAAACTGAAATCAAATACATATATTGAATGTAAAACACATAAATTGAAGACCAAACATCAATAACATCTTTTAGAAGCTTCTTCTTTGAACACAATTCCTGGACTAGTTTGAGCTCCATCAAGCTTCATCATAACCCTCGTAACAGTGTAGCGTTGAGAATACCCGAGTTCCCGAATTCCACTTCCCTGAACACACGAATCACGAATCTCCCAAAGTCAATTATTGGACAACAATCCACATGCATGTCGCATAACCTCACTAGTAGAATACAATCTGCATGCATGTCTCTCCAATTAATGAGGGATCTTTCCTTAGACCCACAATTTTTGAACTAACTGGGAAATAATCCATTTTGAGATGTGAACCGATCCCTTCCCATTTTCAAAGCACGAGCTTCCTACAATGCATAAAATCTCTTTTCTACAATAGATTTTTCACCATTGTCAACATCCAGTGGATCTTCAATCATGGCTACACTCGCTATATGTTGTCTATTTTCAGCCTTTCCCTTAATATTTTTATTCATTAATTGCATTTAAATCTTCACTTTCCACATATGGAAATTGAAACTCGAGTACTTCTCTAATGACATCTCCATCGTTGATCAGATATGATATTTTTTCACTACTAAAAAATAATTACCATTGGAAATAAAATTTCTTAAACTAAAAAACAAAAATTCATTGAAAATTGCCACTGCATCTATGTATGTATCATACGGACCGTATCGTGTATAGGTTGTACGGATTTGACACTTAGTTTGGATGGAAAAAAAATCGACCGTTAACTCTATTGGCGTCTCAAGCTAACTTGGCAGATGTTCTTTAATTTGATCTGGTGGTTTAGCATTTGAAATTGCAACTCGAGCGGCTCTACAAATTCAGCTAAAAAATGGTGGCTCCTTAATTTGATAGCTCTAAAGACGTTGGTGACTTATCTTGGGGACTCGATTTAGTAAAACCAATGGAGGCTATTTGAATGGAGACTACATGAAACAACAAATCATTCCTTCTAGTGACTTTCTTCTTGACAACATATATCTCTAAATGACGGATGAATTAGAACTACAATAACAACTCTTCTAAATCGACCCACAATTTCAAACAAATAATCAAACTCTTTGATCTTCAAGCTTCGACCTCTGACCATTCTGCTTTGATACCATATTACGAGAAACAAAGAAACCCTAGGTAGGGTTACGATACCAAAAACACGATCTGCATAAACATTGAACGATATTATTATTGAACAATACACTATTACAATAAGGATCCTCACTCTTATAAAGAGCTTGAGAGATCAAAACCCTAATATTTTAACCTAAAGTCACTAAGGTGACTTTATTACATGGGTAAGCCTTATATCTCTAATATGTAGTGCATTCAAACCATCTGAATCGCACCAAACTATGTAACGAGTCCTATAAATTTACATGAAACATTGCTAGTGGTGTATCTTTTTACATTGAGCACACCAATAAAACAATAATTTAAAAAATCCACATTTTTTGGTGTTTTTTATAATATTAAATGGCACTACACTTGGTTCTTTTCGATATTATAAATGCATCGTCTATGAATTTTTATATATAWAAAAATATCTTGGACTTGTTGGTGCTCTTTATAATATTAGATAACACGATCTTTGGTGCTTATTGATATTATAAATGCATTATTGAGTGTTTTTTATATAAAAATATTATGGGTTGGTTGGTGCTCTAAGAAATGTATGGATGCATCGTTAGTAGTGCTTTCCTACATACCATGTGTATTGATAGCTTTGTTTATATACAACATATTTCCACACTTTACGATGCATTTGTAAGTGTACAATAACACCACTACCAGTGCTCTTGTACATCATAAGTGCACCATGGAACACAAATAATAAATATGATTTCCCCACTTTGTTGGTGCTCTTTATAAAATTAGGTGGCATTGTACTTGGTGCTTCTTGATATTACAAATGCACCATTGATAGCTTATTATATACACAAAATTATCGAGCTTGTTGGTGGTTTAATAAATGTATAGAGGCACTGCCAGTGGTGACTCTGTACACACCAAGTGCATCATTAGGATTTGTTTAAATTTATAAATTATCTTCTTTTGTTGGTTCTCTTGTGGATTTAAGGAAGCACCATTATAGGTGCTATCGTACATTTAAAATACATAGCTATTCCTAGTAGGTATAAAATACAAATTTTCAATCTTATTGGTGTGTTTCGAAATGTACAGATGAGTTGCTCGTTGTGTGAATTGAGCATATAAGGTGTACTATATAGGTGTTATTTCCCCTGTACAAGTGGTGCATAGATCACTGATAATAATGAAACCTTATCCACTATCTTGGTGCGTTATTTTAAATAAGGAGTGTCGCTTATGGTGCACTTGTGGTTACTCCGCATCGTGAATGGTGCGTCTTTATTTAAGGAAACAACAAAGTGTTTTACATAAATGTTTGGCAAAACAAATTAATTTCAATGTTTAATAAATAAAAGTTGTAATTCATTATAAATTTTGTGTGTGTGTTTGTCTAATGAAATTTGTGTGTGAATCAGAGACAATGACAATGATGATAGCAATAGTAGTATTAAAAGCATGTTGACCCATACAACTTTGTGTGTGAGTTGGAGGCCCGCAAGAGGGAGGGGGATTTGTACCCTCATATTATTGCAACACACACATACACACATATACATTTAATGAAATTTGCACGCGAATAAGAGACAATGACAATGATGACAACAATAGTGGCAAGGATGCGCCGGTTACAGGGTGTCCCAAAGGACGCACCGCTTTGTTTTTATTAGACGCACCGAGGAAAATGCTTACTGTGAATTTAGAACAATGTTTATATTAGACGCATCGGGGACAATGCTTACTGTGAATTTAGCACAATATGCACTGCTTCGGTGTGAGCCGAAGCGTTCAGGGGCACCACGCAGAATTGGAAAAAAAATTGAAAAAAAATGTCAAATTTTAAGCTAAATTCAAATTTTAATTGGATGAAAATGAAAATAGGAAGGTGATAAACAATTGACCTGGACTCTTATGTCCTGAGGAGGCATAGTTTTACCATTGAGAGGAAATGAAAATTCATAGTAATTTCCAAAATTTCGAAAGGTGTGGAATCTACCAATGGAGCTATCCAATTCTCTATAGAGCAATAGAAACATGGCATCTTTGGAAGGAGGGTGAGCATCGATGCTTACTTGAGAGTTTGAAGCACGATATGAAGTGTAAAGATGAAAATTGGCTTGGTAATTTTTTTATTTACCCTACTGCGGTGCACCTCATGACAGTGATGCGCACCGGGGTGATACACTAGTGCACTTTGATTGGTGCTTGTTATTTTTATTATAATGTATAACAATGCTTTTAAACATTTAAGCACCTTTGTGTTATTGTTTATGTGCACACGGGTAAAAAACCTTCGCAAAAACCTTTGGTCGCTCGCCTCTGCTAACAACCTCTGTTGTAAATAGAGAAGGGATAGATTTTTGGGGGAGGTTCTGTAAAAACCTCCGCAAAAGGGTGTTCTTCTTATAGTGTATTTTTCTTACACAAATTCCTCATCAACTATCCTAGGTTTAAAGAGAATCACTTGCATCTGTAAATGACTATGTAGATAACCCAGATACTTGACGAGTACATCGAGGTTCTTGGGAGATATACCCAACATAATGGCCATTTTTCCGAACTCAATGGTGTACTCTTTCACACTCTACCCTTACTTCTTCCAAAAGTAATGCCAATGAATCCATTATTCCTCCTTGTACCCAATAGGGTATAACTAGGACTTAATGAGGATTTTAAACACCTCCCAGTTAGTTTCTAAGGGATAACCCTCTAGCCTAAGCATCTCAGTGTGACTTTCCCACCAAGTTTGGGCATGGCCCTCTAACTTCAATCAAGCAAATGAGATATTTTTCTCTTATCCTATATTATGAACACTGAAATAAACTTCTAACTATTGCAACCATTGATTCAATTTAACAACATCAATCTCACCTTGGTAGGGTTTGATGTCCACTTTCACTTCCATTTTAAACAAAGATTGGGAAGAAGTGATAGCATTGGAACTTGACCTCTCTTTCTCTAACTCTTTTTTCAACTCCTTTTTTGGGTCTTCTTTATCTCTAGATTTCTTTTCTAATCCATCTTTCAAGCTAGAGACACAGAGCTCCTCAAAAGGACCAAATTTGTTATCTAGAGCTACCGTGAGGATGGCCATGTTGTGAAACATGCCAATTACTTGTCCTTCTATCTTTAAAAATATCTCCAACTCATCTTGTTGATCATTATTGTACTAATTCTCCGTGGCTAGGGTTTTAATACTTCTTTCTTATGCCAATTCCTAGATCCTACAACTTCCCACAAAACCCCAAATAAAGATGATCTAATACCAATATGATTTGTAAAATACCATGGATATTCCACTGGAATAGTTTGTCACAACAAAGATTACAAATTCTATAATATCTTATTATGCAATATTTTACCTTAGATTTTAGATTTAATATTACTAGTTTCATGCAGAAGATATTGAAATAAATTGAGACTAAATTTAAAGAATCTCAACAAATAACACACCATCCTCACAAACAACACAATGTATACCCTAGTAAAACCCAATACATGAAAAACCTAGCTAGAAGGTGAGGCCTATGGATTGTTATTTTATTCTCAGTTATGAAATGAAAATACAAAGAAAGTGAACTCACTATGGAGTTTCCATGGAAACTATGGCATGTATGGCTACTACATGATCTTCTACTTCCTCTATTTTACTTCAACAACCCACCCTCAATGCTTTACTATAATATGGAACAATACTTAATACCATAAGAATGGAACCCCTTCCTTTCATAGTGTCTTTGTAGTTAATAATGTCCCGATAGCCATCTGGGGTTAGGGCTAGGTATTTTTGCATGCCTTAACTATCGATTAGGGTTAGGGTTTTGGACCCTCTAGATTCTTCTTGAAATTATACACATAACTAGCTCCACATGTGTGAGTAATGGAAAACAATGTGGCATCCACTTGGTATTATCATAATGGTCAATAGGATAGGTCAACTTGTAGGACACATAACTTCCACATATGAACTCTAATTGAGGTGATCTTCATGCCATTATAAAGATCTTGATCTGTATAAAAACATTTAGAGGATGCACCTTTGTTTGTAAATTTTTGACCCAAAAAAATGACCATTTAAGGCCTAAAAAAGGATCCGAAAGTTTCTAGAACCCAAATCACCAAAGCATGACATGCTTGTAAAATGGTCTCTACAAACCACTAGCTCCAATTAGCTCCAATTTTTCCACCTAGAATTTACCCAAATAGATTACATATTATTTGATTATCCATTTTGTATCAAGGGTGAATCAACATGTCTACCATGCAATTTGAACTCTCTTTTTTATATTTAATAACCAAGTGAAATTACTACAGATATGAGGACCATTCAAGATGACATTGCTCCTGAATTTTAGACTAAGAATTCAAAAATATTAAGCAATGGTGATCAATGTGAAAAATAAAATTATTACCCAAAATGTAATAGAAACATTACTTCAAGGTCCACACATCAACTTAAACTTCTTTATCATAGGTGTTATACTTCATCTTAGCATCTATCAAACTCTGAGAGTGATACACCACTAGGTGGCCTTCTTATTTTAGTAGGTCCCCAATAACACATTGTGATGCCTCAATCTTTGTCTCAAATGGGTGTTACAAATCAAGAATAGGTAGAACTTGATCAAAATAAAACATTGTTTTTA
Source organism: Picea engelmannii (assembly GCA_009831015.1). Taxonomy (NCBI): domain Eukaryota; kingdom Viridiplantae; phylum Streptophyta; class Pinopsida; order Pinales; family Pinaceae; genus Picea; species Picea engelmannii. The sequence continues at coordinate 267,755 of ML816069.1, read as the reverse complement.
ATTTCTGAAAACATTCATCTACTACCTCAAATCATGCAAACATAGACTGATTGGATAACTAATGTAGGGGTGGACAATGTGAGAGAAATGAGGAATAAAGCATCAACAAAAATTCATGCCCATAAGAAAACTCTTCAAGGAAGTAGTAGTGGAGGGGATTGGCCAATGTTCAAGTTCTTGTACTTTCACACGATCGACATGTACCCTAATTTGATTGATAAAAAATTCTAGAAATTGAATGGTTGTCTAACCAAAATAAGACTTTTTCACTTAACCAACAGTTAGCGAGTCCAAAGTAGATCCAACACCAAGTACACATGTTGTAGGTGCTCCTCCCATGTTTGGTTAAAAATGAGAATGTCATCAAGATAAACCACAATAAAAAAATCCAAGATGTGGACAAAAAATATCATTAATGAGTCGCATGAAGGTAGCAGGAGTGTTGGTAAGTCCAAATGGCATTTCCAACCATTCATACAAGGCAAACTTAACCTTGAAGATATTTTTAAAAATTTCACTAGGATTCATGCCAACTTGACGATAACCTATTGTAAAGTCCATCTTGGTAAATCATTTGGCACCTTAAAATGATCCAACAAATCATCAATCCATGCCAATGGATAATTATTTTTAACAATGTTCTTATAAAGAACATGATAATATGTGACATAGTGTCACTCGTACACTTATTTCTTAGAATTAATGAAGGAAAGTGAGCCACAAGGTGAAGAACTAGGTTGGATATAACTAGATTTAAGGAGGGATTTATTCTAATGTTCAACTTTCATGGCTTCATGGGAAGATAATCAATAGACTAGGGTCTTCAAAACATAAGGCCCTATTGTTAATTCAATAGAATTTTGTATAGAATGGATAGGGGGAAGACCCTTGGGAAGGTGAAATACATAAGAAAACTCCTTGAGTAACACTTACATGTTGAGTGGAGGTGGATGGGAAGTATTATTGAGTTTAATAGGATGGACCACATAAAGGGAGAGACATTTTATCAAGCTAATGTGTTGCACTAAAACATTAATATAAAGAAGTGAGGAGGAGGTACTGCGAAATATTTGAGCTCATAAGGTTTTTCATCTTTAAGGGATTTGTGTGTATTACGATGAAGATCATATATGGTGCTACACTCATATTGATAGGGTATCCATAAAAGTAAATTAGAACAATCAAGAGAGGTCACTTCACATTCAATTTTGTTATGAAAAGAGACAATAGAAAAAGTAATGGAACAATGTTTATAAATCAACAAACATGGTCCTTCATTTTTAACTTAGACAAGGTGCTAAGGGGAAGGATGGGAAGTGGTGGGAATTTGGAGAGAGGTAACCAAGACATGTGAAACATGATTCTTCTAGATGCCACTACTAAGAATTAGAGCATAAACTTGATCCTTTATATGAAAAATGGTAAATAAAAATTCATGAGTAGGGGAGAGTAATCATGAATTATTAAGATCAGTGTGGGGTTGGGAAAGTTAGGGTTTGAAAGAGAGATTAGATCAATGTCGGGATGGGGATATGGGGACAAGGGTGGGTCTAATGGGAGTATAGATTGTTGGTATGTGTACAAGTACTTAGTGTTGGTTTTCTATTGAAGGACCTGACATTCTACAAAAGAATGATATTGGGTCTTATGATAGTGGCACCATTGACCATAACTGGAGGAGGGGGAAAAAACATAAGCTAGAGAAGGGGATTATATAGGAGTGGGAGCAGGGAGAGGAGTATTGACACAAGGAGAAGGATGATGGAAATGGGCTTTCTTATCCAACTTATGTTCTATATCCAAGGCCTAGAGAAAAGTTGTGTCGAGTGTGGTGCTCTCAAATAAGGAAACTTCATGTCTAAAAATAAATAATAAACCATAATTGAATTTCAGAATGAGTACCTCTTCATCCATAATGATTTGGATTTATATCCATAGCTTAGTGAATAGGTTAATATATTTATGTATTGACTAACCTAGAGATTTTCTAAGTTGTATTCAATGGCTCATTAAGTTCTATCAATTTCTAGGAGGATAGAACTTGTGGAAAATGGCCCAGAACAAAACCCATCTGAAGTCTTGATCTAATTGAATGTGGATCCTCCGAACTCATGGCCATCAAGTTTGATATATAACTCAAAATTTTCTGGGTGCGTCTACCATGAGTATAATTCCATACCTTCTATTTGGAGCCTAGAAAATGTCAACTATGTAGCTTCTATCATGTTGGATAAGATTTCAAATATCCAGTGAGACTATGAATCCATGAATTCAGTAGTTGTCCCTACATGTCATCACCATACCTAGGGAGAGAGATGTGTGTGCCAATTGAAAACTAGGAGAATGAACCACAATATGGGAGCACACAATTTCTTTGATATCCCATAGTAGCTTAGGTGTGACTCGTGAGGCAGGAATGATATGCCTTAATTTATTATGGAGATGCATAGCAATGAGGGGGAATGAAGTCTCAATCGAAATAATGGATATGCCTATAGAGAGTGATAAATATATCTAGGGTGGAGGGTTAAACCTCAAAATGGAACTTGGAGTGATAGTGAAAGAATATTTTTGGTGGGCATGGGATCCAAAGGAACCAAACTTGAAAACAAAATCACTTGGGATTAGAGGAGAAGGCCTCAAAGAAACCCAACAACTAAATATAAAAGGTTTTAGGTGGGCGTGAGATCAAAATGATCTAGTACAAAAAAGAAAAAGAAAAAAGCACCAAGGGTGGATGAGTGAGCTTCAAGAAAACACAGGGATTGAACATAAATGAACTTTGGGTGGGAAAGTGGGTTAAAGAAACTAGAATTTAGGCACAAAGGAGGCCTTGGTCAAAGGCTCTAATACCAAATGATGAGACACACAAATAGAGAGAAATGTATGAATAAGAAAAATGTAGCAAGAATTAGTCCCAAATAGATGTCTTATACTTTATTTATCTAACAATGCCTTTATATAGTTTTACAAAGAATAAATCTAGTGTTATTTGACATTGTCTATTATTCACCAAACACCCAAATTGCATAAAAATAGAAAGAGAAGTAACTCCACACCTTGAGAATGAGAGATAATAATGAATGAGAAAGAATTGTTATGATTCATGAACCAAGTATTTAAGATAGCATAAGGAACCAGAGTAAACACCATGTACAACAAGTGTGAGCATGAAGCACAACTCCAAGATAGATAATAGAGACGAGTTACACAACAACTCCTTAAATAATAGGATAACCTCCTCAAAATACCCCATTACATTCATACATCCAAATCACATGTTCCTCAATAATGGCTACATGATATCTATATATACCTATTCACACATTGCACATGTGGCCCCTTTATTAGGCCAACCAATATTACATATACATTTACCTCATTACATATACATTTAGCACCATATACTCCCCTCTTGGACTCAAATCATATACATTTAGCCCCATATATGTGCCCCTTGGGGTCATATTGTAGTACCCTAAAAAAAACATCGTCCTCAATGTTGAGATTATGTACCTTGGGAGGTTTTCCCCATGTGTTTGTGAGCTCCTAAACACATGTGGGAAGTACTATGTACTTTGTGCCTTGTAATTTATGTCTAATTTCACTTTGACTTAGGAGATTTAAGTCAAAAGTGAAATTTGTTCATTTATGCCTAAAATGACTATTAATTCACTTTGTGGGTGAATTAGGAGACATAAAGTGAACTTAGGGAACTTAATTCAAAGTGGGTTTGAGAGTGAGATTCTTTTGGAGAGATCTCAACCTTTGGTTAGACTTGAGATGGGATGATCTCAATCGTCCATCATTTAGGTTTCCTTATGGAGGTTCAAGAGGGGTGCAAAGGAGGAGTAAGAGATCATTCACTCATTTTTTCATTTGGAGAGTTTGAGAGAGAGAATTAGGATGAGGTTTCAGGCATATGGTGAGACTAGCTTGGGTGCTCCCTTCCATGGAGATAGCCAACATGCTTAGGGACTTGTTTATTTAGTGGGAAGATTCCAGCTTGGAGGAGGGCACACTTGGTGAGGAGGGCGCATCATCAGTGGGGAGGACTTTCAGATCTCAGATTTCAGTGAGGTATGTTTCAGAGGGAGGGGTTTCTTGATCAGAGCTTCCAATTGGCTTTTGGCTCTAGTTCAGTGGTCTTGTCAGCATTTATGGGAGGATCTTGCTTCATTTGGACTAGTGTTGCAGCTTGGATCAAGCTGCTATTGTATTGGATTCATCTATATTTTATACTTGTTGTATTCCACCTTCTATTCTCCTCATATATACACATATATTCCAAACTGGTTTTCCCTGGGGGTGTTTTATCCAGGGTCATGTTGACCAAAAATACATGTGTTCATTTTCATGTATGTTAGAGTGTATAAATATTGTATTTTCAGTTGTAAATATCTCTAGGTGTGTTACATTTATTTTGGTATGCATGTGCTAAACCTTGGTGACTAAAACTACATACTAGAGCACCTAAATTGCTAATGTAATTGTAACAAATCAGCAAGAAATTCATGAACTGTTGGCTGTCCTAAAACAATAGAAAAACCTTCATTGACAGTTGAAACTTAGAGCCAACTTGAGGTCAAATACATACCTAGTTGGCATCTTGATAGGACCTGAAAAATCTTCACTCAAAGCTTTGCAGTTAAAGGATTTAAATGTGATGAAACCAAGTAATATGATTTTCTTTTGTTTTTTATTCCTTCTTTCCATTGATGATGATCCATCCATCCAAACTCAATTATTTTCGGTTTTAATCCTTGATGGTTGTATGTTTCATAATTTTCTCTCTTTTGATTCCATGTATTGTTGTTGTAACCTCTACAATTTTTAGTAGTTATTAGTATCTGATAATATCCTATTGAACAATGGTTTTTTGATTCCCTATTCCATGAATATTGATATGTATTACATCTTTTTCCTTGATAATGTTGATATCGATCTTCTTATCTTCCTTGAAATATTTCCTAGCAAAGAGGGTGCTGATATGGTTTCACATTTGATGGTTTTATTTCACTCTACACGCCCATTTCACCTATTTTCTTTTCAGATACAATGTCATTCTCTACCCTCTTTGCTTGGTCTTTTATTACTCTAGCCTTGGAGATAATACCATCATATTTGACATGTACATCCTCTAGATAGAGATCAACTTCTTCAAGTATCTTTTGGTGACCTTCTTGAATCTTGTCTTATTGAATGATAAGACCCCAAGGTGGGAATATCAAACCTCTTTGAGGGGTCAACCTCCTTTTACACTATAACAAATGTACAAGTTGCAATGATCTCTAAAACTAGGTACCCTTGGTATATATAGGAGACGAAGGGTACAATTACAATTAAAGGTTCTAGTCGACCATTAAAAGGCCTAGCTGACCAACAACAAAATATTAATACAACAATAGAAATAATAACTCAATATCTATGGATTAACATACCCCTCCCTTTAAAACAAGTGTTTCTATTAACACTTGATTAGTTTTGGATTTTTTTGAATGAATAACTCATCTTCCCATGTTACCTCTTCTAAGAGTAGGTTCTTCCACTTGATGAGGTACTCAATGATTTATCGATTTTAAAGTTGCTTGATCCATGTTTCAAGGATTTTTTTCATTTCTAGTATGATTTTGCCTCCTTCATTAATATTTAATAAAATATTCTAAATTGGGATCTTGCCACTGATTACCTTGTTTAAGAAAGAAACATGGAATATTGGATGTACACACGAAGATGGAGGAAAATACAATTTGTAATACATAATCCCAATCCTCTGTAACACCTTATAGGGACCATAGTACTTGGGTGCTAATTTTTTTTCCTTTATTTTTTTTTTTTTCTTGAGGGGCATATTTTTACATGGTTGTAGACTTAGAAATACTCAATCCCCCACTTCAAATTCCCTTTTGTTGAAATGTTGATATATTTTTTGTTTCATCGTATTTTGTGCCAAATACAAGTTGTCCTTGAATAGTTGGAGAACCTCTTCTTGGTGGTCTATGAGATCATCCATTGCTTGAACCTTCACTTTCCCACTCAAGGGTTATGTGATGGATGGAGGATGATATACATAAAGTGTCATAAATAGGGACATTTTCAATGAAGTATGAAAGGATGTTTTGTACCACCATTATACCAAGGTCAACCACTTTAACCACTATATATTTTTATTATATGCAAGTAATGAAGATACCCTTCTAAACATTTATTCAAAATCTTAGTTTTCTCATTGGATTCAGGATGGTAAGAGGAGTTGTGAGCCAATTGAGTACCTAAACAAGAAAATAATTCAGTCCAAAAATTACTAGTAAAAGCTTAATCTCTATCACTTACAATAATCTTGGGTATTCCATGTATCTTATGAACTATTTCCATGAATAATACTGCTATAATTTCTTTAAAAGGATGAGAAAGAGAAAAAAAATGGGCATACTTTGTGAGTCGATCCACCACTACCAGGATATTATTATTTCCTTTGGACTTTAGTAGACTTGTAATAAAATCCATTGAGAATTCTTCCCAACGCTGACTTGGTATGGCTAATGGTTGTATAAGACCTGAGGTCCTGACTGTCTCTCCCTTGTTCTATTGGAAAACCAAACATTCAACCACAAAATTTTTAACATCAATTTTAAAACCTTCCCAAAAAAAACCCTTCTTGATCTTGTGGTAAGTTTTCAGGTACCCTAAATATTCTCCTATAGGAGAAATGTGCAATTCAAAATGACCTTCTATTTGAGTTGGGAATTCTTACATAAAGATAGGATATATTTGAGACTATAGTGAATCATTCTTCCAAACAAATTTATCTAATGCACTTAGGCCCTCTTGTAGATGTTGAATGATCTTTCATACATTTGATCTTGCTTCCATTCTGTTATTTCTTCTTCCAAAAAATCATATTATGAAATTAAAATAACTCAAAGTAATCCCTTTGTGTCGTCTTCTTCCCTTGAAAGAGCATTTTTGTAGGGGCTAGTTGACTCTCTTAACTAGACCCAACAGTCGAATAAGAGTTAGTTAGTCAACTGTCGAAGTCGAAAGAATAATTTAGTCGAGAGTTATGTTAACCGACCGACCTAGGTAGTTAAGTAGTTACAAATGCCTAGTAACTGAATGTGTATGTATAAATAGACAAGTATGTATCATAGAAGAAGGTATCCATTGTGATGTAATGAATCATCTATCTAATAAATGTTTCTCTTTGGGCTTCCACTACTTTGTGTATGTATCTGTCTATATGTATGTACATGTGATTCTATGCTTGCTTATGTACTGAACTATTGGTAACACTCCCCTACTTTTCCCTAGATTACAACATTGGTTTTGTTGCTGGTAGTTCTGAACCTGAGCATGCAGAAGATCACATAGATGATAAATTTACAAGACATATGCGAATGGTGGGAGCGAAAAATAAAAAATTACATTAAGAATTACGCAAGAAGAAACGACCTAACGCTAGCAAAAGTACAATCACGATTTTTCTCGGAGACCCATGAAATATTTCTAGAAGCTATCCCAAAAGCCTTGTTTGAGTACATCAACAAATCTGGTAATGCTTAACTTGACTCCCAACGAAACATTAACCCTCAATATTACAAACAATGGTCAAACAAATATGCATGAGTGGTTTGAAAGAATCGTTGGAGATTACATAATAGAGCAAGCTATTCAGGATAAAACATCCCTCGATACAACAAAAGAAAAATTATACATGGAGCTACACGATGGATTTTTGGGCACCATTCCCATACTGCTTCATAATTTTTTTCTCGACAAAGGTGTAGGTGACATTGTTGAATTCCAACCTTGACTTGGTACACCACCACAAAATAGTCACTAGGAAGAGAGAGACGAAAAGTGGGACTAATTCCTAGAAGCAAGGTGAAAAGATACAAAACAAGCATGCAATTAATTTTTGAGAAAATAAACAGGCCATCCTCACCGACTTCGAGTAATTCAGGGGGCAGCGTTTGGGAGTTGGATGATTTATGACATGCCATAAGAAAATAGAATACCGGTCTTTGTTCGACTAAAGCATGAATGTCTTCGAGAGGGAAGTATATTTACAAACAAACGTCCGACATCCAAAAATTGGAGCGAGACAAGAGACAAAATAAAAGAGAGAGATTTGTAACATGTGGAATAGTCGGAAGTCGAATAATATTTTTTTGAATAATATCATCCTAATAGAGCACGTGAGTAGTCTAAGTTTGAAAGAAATCGACCAGAGTTGGAAATAACAACAGCTGTGACGATCCTCGATAGAATTAATGAAGAACAATTGATAGAAGCCAGCATGGGAGACCATCAACTGGGAAACCAAGATGAAAACATGGATTACGAAGAGTCAGGACCAACAATATGCACTCCTCCTGTTTAAGCAACCAGTCCTCGAATTAGATAAATCCCTCAACAAAGACTTCAAATCGATGAACAATTTGCAAGATTATGGTATAGAATCGACGAGCATGGGAATTTATGTGACACACTGATTGTCAAGACAGAAATAAATGAAGTCGATAAAATGATCATTCACATCAAAGATATCATGGAACTATCCCCCCCACCAAATCTCATATCAAGACAACAAAATCTAATATATTATAGTTGTGAACCAACATGTCCGAAAGAATGACGTATCGTTGAATATAAAGACCAAAGTTGTCAAACTGAAGAAGTAAATCATAGCACAAAAAAACATAAATTAATTTTAACATACCATCCTTCAGAATATCAACTGATAGACAAGTCGGAAGAACAACAACCAACTATGAATCTGACATCCTAGTCGAAAAGTGTGATAAGTCAAGGATCACAAAATCTAGTATTCTTAAAAAAACAGCCATGGGACTCAATAATATTCCTCTTTATGAAGGAGATGAAGATCCAAGAATACATTGGTTTGTATGCGAAAATTTATGGGATGCAACAAACATATCAGATGCAGATAAGCAGATGGCACAATTTGGTGCCACTTTTCAACATCATTCTCTAACATGATTCATGAATTTCACAGAAAATAAAAACCGATCAAAATAAAAAATAAAGAGAAACTTTTTGTCATTTTTCAAGATCCAATATGTTACACTCTTGACCGCACAAAAACTGAAATAAATAAAGCAACGACCAGGCAAGTTGGTCCACGAATACAACAAAAGATTCAAAGATCTACTTAGCCCAATCCTATCGATAATCGATCGAAGTATACTAGTACAATGATATGTAGATGGATTGCTACAACAAATTAGAAATCCATTACGACTCTATGACATAATGTTACGAACCAAACATCAATATAGCATATAAAAACCTCAGGAAAAGTACTCAACGCCTTGAAAAAGAGATAATTTCAGATAATAAGCCTCTTCGAGGGGGCAACCTCCTTTTACCCCACTTAAATGTTCAAGTACAAGATGATTCAAA
>ML816069.1:208491-258229 GCA_009831015.1 Picea engelmannii | reverse complement strand
CAAGAAGTTATGCTTGTTTCACTTGGAACACCTTCTTGAGGCTAGTCAATAGGACTAGTCAGATACCCTATCTTACACAAGGTGTATCTAAAAATTTAAGATGACCCAGAAGCTGAACTTTTGACCACAGGTACCTTACTAATTTCTATAAATGGCCTCCAGAGGAAAGGGTCTGAAACGTTACAGAAAATTTTTTATAGCGAAAAGTCCACAATGAAAAAATAGATTATGTCGAATCAAACACGTAAGGATAAATCTCAACAGGATCTCCCCTCTCGGTCGGACACAATTCTGACTTAGCTCTATACAACTGGAAGATCAAAAATTATGAAGCGCACTAAAAATAATGTTGGACCATTGAATCCATCCCAATTAAACATTCGAAAACATGCTACTCAATTCAACCAGTACCTATAGTGTATGAAAAGATAATTCAACAAAATCCTACACCTATTCCGACCAAAAACACAATGAAAAAATTTCTACGCTACAATGAACGAAAGTTCCTATCGATGCATGTTGAGGAAGTTTCTAAATCTGTTGGAGAACAAGGCAGAACTCAAAGCCTTGTAGAAACCTTTACAAGCCAAGCCTCAATATGGTGGGAAACACATTCCCCAAGACTACAAACATGGACAAATGTATCAACTTCCTTTGTAGAATTATTTGGAGAATTTTTTTATCCAAAGCAGTCGACATCCCTATCTTTAAGGTTGGGTACAACCCAATTGAACATATTCACCGTTGTGAGAATGGATGACAAAGAATATGATATAGAGATGAAATGGTATGGTCACACATGTTTCCAAACACACTAGATGAAATAACAAATAAATGGAACAAAATCGAAGAAGCATGTGGCCATAAGATCAATTGGTCTGACATTAATAAAAATTTTGACAAAGAATTCAAATTTATTTTGGAGGAGGACCATCTAAGAGAAACATCACAACAAATTAAAAGCTTCCTAGAAAAATTGACACCATCTATACAAAAGGAAAAAGGGAAGATGACATTCGACGAAGGATCGACATCATCTTACCACCTTGTTTCAACAACACGAATAATCGATATGGAAAATACATCCTGCCTTGGCCATAGTTTTTGATGGAAAAGTGACCACCCAACGATGAAAACCATGTAAAATCAATATTAAAATATCTAAGGAAGAAAAGGAGGAAATTGAACAACCTGAATTTCTCATGAGCTTCACCAAAATCGAAGAAGGGGATCGACATATCGAAGAAGAGAAACCACTAGAGTGGATGAATGTTGAATTAAAGACAAAATAGTTCAATATATTAAATGACGATTGACCAAAAATGGACCGAGTAGGAGACTATTGGACAGAGAAGGAGACAATTGACAAAGTCGACTTACTCAAAGAATATCAAGATGTATTTGTATGAGACTATAAATATCTAAAAGGACTTGTAGAAGAAATGGGAGAAATGAAAATTGAACTCGTTCCAGGAGAAAAGCCAATCAAAAAGCGACCTTACAAATTAGCTCACAAATAAAATCCCAGCGTTCAGAAGGAAATCGAAGGAATGTTATCATCGGGCATCATATATGCAATTGAAAAAGTATAATGGGCAAGTCCTATGGTGGTTCAACCGAAGAAGCACGGCCCTAAGAAGTTAAGAATTTGCATCGAATTCAGAGGTCAACAAACTGACTTTAACAAATTTGTTCCCCACTCCATTCGCCAACGAATTAATTAATGAAGTTGCAAGTCATGAATGCTACTCACTCACAGATGTATTTTCAGGATACAATCAAGTACCTATAGCTACAGAATATCAACTGAAGATGACATTTGTCTATGAATTTTTCTCCTTCTCCTATAGGGTAATTCCATTTGAGCTAAAGAATGCCCTAGTAGTATTTTCAAGAATAGTAGTAAAATCATTTCAAGAATACATCTACAAGACAATGGTTGTCTACTTCGACGATTGGACTATATAGAGCCTATTCAAAAACCATATACAATGGCTCAAATTAATGTTGGAGTGATGCAAACAAATCCAATTGTCTCTCAATATTAAGAAGTGCATATTTTCCACACCAATTGGCATTCTCTTAAGCCATGTGGTATGTAAGGATGGTGTAAATGTTGACATGGAAAAAATCAAAATCATCCTCGATTGGAAGCCACCTATAAATCATAAACAAATTAAAATATTCCTCATACATATTGGGTATTACCAAAAATTAATACGCTATTATTCAAATATCACTTTCCCAATGGATGAGCTTCTTCAGAAAGAAAATGAGTTTAGATGGAGTCAATATTTTCAGGAGTCATTCGAAATTTTAAAGACAAAATTGCTCAAATCCCCCATCCTAAAATTTCCTGACTGGTCAAGAAGGTTTCACGTCCATGTCGATGCTTCAAATTTCATTGTTTTTTCAATCATAGTGCAACCATATGATGACACAATTGACCACTTGAACGCATATGCCAATTGGAATTTGAATAAAGCAGAAAGAAATTACTCGACCACAAAAAGGGAAGCCTTATCAATGATATTCACTTTGTAGAAATTCTAACACTACTTACTGGCGAACCCATTCAATTTTTTTACATATCATCAGGCATTAAAATATTTAGTCAATAAACCTGTTCATGAAAGGAAAATGTGTCGTTGATTATTACTATTCCAAGAATTTGAATTCAAGATAATCATCTGACTTGCGAAAAAGAACGTCAGGCCCGACCATCTGAATTGACTAGAGACAGGGGAGGTCACGAATGGAATAAAGGATGATCTTCCATATGCACATCTATTCTATGTCGAAGAAGCACCAAAATATATGGAATAAATAACAAACTTCTTGGAGGAGGGGAAGGCTCTTGATGATCTCTCAAAAAATAAAATGAAAGTGTTAGCTCTAAAAGAAACACCATTCACAATCATTAACATATATCTATACAAAATGGGACCTGATGATGTCTTAAGGATATGTTCTCTAGAATATGAAATATAATACATTATCAACAAGGCACACACAGAACCAGTTGCAGGCCACTTTCAGGACAACACGACAGAACAAACGATACTTTAGGAGGGTATGTGGTGGTCGAATTTACATAAATATTGTCGTGAACAAGTCAAGAAATGTGATAGTTGTCAAAGAATGGGTCTCCCTCTATGGAATAATGAAATTCCATTATAGTCAGTCAACCCTAATCAACCATTTGAGATCTGAGCCATCGACTTTGTCGGTCCATTTCCTCGAAGAGAAAGAAGAAAAGACGCAAAATATATTATCATTGCAATCAAATATGTAGTGACTAAGTGGGTGGAAGCAAAACCAATAAACATACACTAAAGAGGTCGCAGCAAAATTTATTTATGAGAACATAATCACAAGATTTGGATGTTCACTAACACTAATCAGTGACTAAGGGACACAATTTGTAAACGAGATGATCCAAGTCCTACTAAATTTTTTTCTCATTGGTCGCAGAAGGACAATGACGTACCATCCTCAAGAAAATGGTGTTGTTGAAGCATTTAATAAGACACTACATAAAGGAATCACTAAAATATGCGGCATCGACAAGAACATCTAGGACGCCAAAATTCCTGCAGTCCTATGGGCATACAGTTTTTCTTATAAGTGATCGACTAGAAAAACTCCGTTTAAACTTGTCTATGGACAAGAAGTTGTGATACCACTTCACTTCTAGGCCAACTCAGACAAAGTAGCATTTGTTGCTAAATTGGACCAAAATAGAAGTAGACATGATCATCTCTACCAATTGAATAAGCTAGAAGAAGGAATATTAATAGCAATGCACCACCAAGAAGTTAAAAAACAACAACAAAAATAATGGCATGATCGTCATCTAAACAAGAAGGAGATAAAAAATGGAGACCTAGTTCTACTATACGACATCCGAACTAAAGGAAAACCCAGGAAGTTAGAGATATCATGGCTTGGTCCTTATGTTATAGAATATATTTGACTAACAGGCACAGTTCAGATTCAAACTTGGTTGGGGCAAACATTAAAAAAATTAATTAATGGTGCCCAATTAAAGAAGTATAATACATAGAAATAAGGAACCTTGTTGGAAAAGTCTGTAGCAAATAATGCCAACATGGATCGACTAGAACTTGAAATATAATATTCCACTCGAAGTTGAAGTATATTAGTGTAGATTAATAATAGTAACATGTACTAAATCCTTTTTAAAACTAAAAGTCAGTTACAAAGAATTCAAGTATAAAATTAAGGTACAAGGAATTATTATAGGAAAAGCTAAGTATTAAAGAAGTTCCAAATCTGGGAAGAAAAAGTAAAGGAAAAGTAGAATGGAGAGAGAAAGAAGCCCTTGGTTAAGCCACAAAGAAAGTGGAAAAAGAAGACATCGACACATGAATCCATCTCCAAACTTACGATAAATCCTCATCAAGCGATAGTCGATTGATCGAGGCAGATTCAGATCAAGCGAGTGAGGCTCAAGCGAGCGAAGCCATCATAGAGGGGACTACAATAAAACAGATGAACATAGTAATTATCAAAAACATCAACTAAGAAGAAATGAGAAGAGGAAACCCGATGATACAAAAGAAGTAGTTGGTCAAACCATGTATTGACCGCAGATCAATAGAGGAGATTTAGTCAGTCGAGTGAGAGAAAAAAATGACCAGAAAAATTTTGGCTCCAAAAAGGACAGTTCATTTAAAATGCAACACGAAAGGACCGGCGAACCTGAAAAAAACATCAATGCTCAATACAGGGAATACTATTGCGCAACCACTAACATAACTTCAGGACGACTTGAAACAAATAAAATCCAAGTGGAAATCGCTACGATTAATGTGCGACAAGACCTGTATGCATGCCAACTAAGCACTACCCTAGACATCCCCTCATGAGAGTCTAGCATACCACCAATATTTATGACAGAGGCATGCAAATATACAAAATAATTGGCCCCATTTAATGTGAATATCCATCTCCCGCCTATACATATGGAGGACACATAAGACTTCACCTCATTGTTATTTTCTCCCACGCAACAGAGTAAAGACTCGATCGAGAAACCAAGTGAACCTGCAACTTTCCATGAATTGTTGAATACCGTCGAACTAGACTTAACTATGGTGAGAATGACATGACTAGTCATTGAGATAGAGGAAGGATCGAGACCAAGAGAAAGGTTTGACAAAACAACCACAATGACATTGCAAATTCAAATGCATAAAATCCGACATGAGTGACTGGAGGAGATGGATTGGAGAAAATAGTGGAATTTTTTTATAGAATGTGGGTTGGAGGATGACTATTGGAAGAAAAAGACAAAATTCCTAGCAAAATCAGGAATTTGACACCTCCTAGGAGCACCACAAATCACCGACTTTGGATGATGGAACAAAGAAGCAACAAAGTTTGTTTTCAGTTTTTATCAGAATGGATATCTCTGGCTCGATAGTCCAATAGCAATAACAAGTGATATTATTCACAAAATCACTGACATTCCTAAGACGGGGGTCAAGGTCCCGAAAACTTCAAATGCAAATTATTGGATGCAAATTTTGTCTGTGTCGACTACAACAAAAACCTCAAAGGGGTTACTTATCAACAATATCCCTGACTTGCATGCAATATGGACTACCATAATTGCAGCTTTATGCTTTACACCAGTTGATCGAGCGTCCTATTAGCACTTAGTATTTTTGGGGGGTTGAATCAAAGAAACCCCAAGATATCTATTTCAACCAACTTTGGATTGTATTATGACCTATACAACTAGAGAGGGCTCTCTCAGATGTCTAATGATTGGTAATAGCTCAATGGATTCATCAATAAGCACATAGAGGTCAGATTCTGATATGAAATAGGTGTTTTTTTGTTTTAAAGGGATGGTAGGACAAGCAAGAGAGAAAGCACCATTGGGAAATGGAGTCAACCTTTGAAAACGAATGAAAACAATGACTAGTAGGTGGAACTCTTCAGAGAAACAAATGCTAAGTAGGTGGTGGACTTTCAGATTTAAATTTGTTGTGTATGGTGAAAGGAAGAAGGAAACATATAACAAAATCAGAGCACCATGAAAGATGAATTATGACAAGTTAAGAAAGAAACACAAAGTTTAAATTGATTGAATCTAAAGCACCTTTAAGATGAATTTTAGACCCTTTAATATTCAATTTAAACAGATGAAAAGCAGATGAAAAATAAAAGAACAAGATGTACATACAAAGATTAGAACACAGACATCAGAGCACCACCATTAGAATCTGTCTTAAAAAAGTTATGTTCTTTTGCATTTGTATTTCATTCAAATTCAAAATATTTTTTACAATATCAAGCCAAAACGTCCTTGCTTCTACCAACCCCCTTTTCTCAAAGAAATTACAAAATATATATAGAATAAACCCTTCCCCAAACTAAGGATTTCAAATTCAACCAGTTTCCCAAACATAGAATCAGTTACGCTGAATTTTAGAACTATCTGCCAAAAAAAAATGACCAAATTTTCTAAAAAATAGGGGTCAAAGACTTGATCGCATGTTTCAAATATTGATAGTTGTTACAAAACTAGAGGAGGTTTTTGTATATGAGCTCGTCCTAGAGAAAACCCTCCCTCTTTTTTTGGAAATTTGTCTCCATCTCTCCGGAATATGAATCCAAAAAACATGTCTAAAACAAGAAATAAGAAGACCAAAAAAATCGGGTGTAAAGGTTCCTTTGAATCTCTTAATATATGACAGCTATGAAAAAACGGAAAGAGGTTAATGTTATTTGGCCCATTTTTGACACTAAATTCTTTCTGATTTTTAAAATTCATCACGGTTTGTTTGAAAACAACTTTTGAAGATGACTGGTAAAATCATAAAAATATGCAGTAAATCCCTTGTATCCCAACTTCACGTGCTCGGATGAACCTAAATTTCCAATAAAAATCCTTTTGTCTCCTTCTGGCATTGGGGTTTATGTCCAAATTATGTCATCAGTATTAAAGGATATGATGAAATTTCACGGATCAACAGGGAAAACCGCCCAGTAAAACATTCCTTTCTTTCCAGATTTACGTGTAGATTCTCGTTGAGAAGCTGCCCTGGCTTGTCTTGCCCCCATCGTTCCATGGCATGCAACGATTCATTCGATGTTTATACAATCATCCCATTCAATGTTTCATCCTCCCATCCAAACCAACGTTGACCAGGCTCCCTGTCACCTTTGCATAGCAAACTGAAGCTAAAGCTGCGCAAATGCTACCTACAACGTTTGCGTAGTGCAATGATTTTTCTTGAAACCCGTGCATTTGTTGGTAGTAGCAACTTGTTGGAGACCTGTATTTACTGCGTACCAATCATCTCTTGCTGACCTCATAGTTTGCAGTTTGCAGCATTTCATTACAAAGTTCAATAACCATTTCAATCCAGTACTGGCACAAATTGTAGTGGGGAAATTATCATCTGGGCTTATTAACAAAATGGAGAATTCATGTAGCTTGTTGCAATGGATGCTCCATGTTAATAAATAAATACTCTGCTATTTCAACACAATTCTGTCATATTTGCTTCCTTGCAAATAACAACCTTCCCACTATCCCTGCGTTCCATATGTTAGCTTACCTCTTGGGCACAATTCTAAAACTGGAACTGGGTGTTCTTTGCGCTTTTTTACACTGCGTAATTCATGGATTTACGTAGAGTTTAAATGAAACATAGAGTGGACATTTTAATATGATATGGAGAAGCATTATGAAGTGGGAATTTAATGGATATGGTAATTTTAATGGTAACGTGGAAATGGAAAAAGATAATGTGGAGTAAAGGATAAGGTAAGATGAATATAAGTAATATGTGAGAGAATGAGTGGGGTGAGGTGGATGGGAATGGGAGTGAAGTGGAGTGGAAATCGAGATAAGTGGAATGTGAGAGAATAAGTGGGAGATGAGTATAGTTTAAAATATTATTTTATTTAAAATATAAAACCAAAATAAAATTTAAATATAATGATTTGATATCTTAAATAAAATTAATTTAAACTATAAATTTGCCAGCATGATGGCAATGGGAAATATGCAAGAAACAAAACTCATCTTTTTAAGAGCTTAAGAAGTAATGGAGTCAACAAGACTTTTTGAGGTACATAGATGTTGTTAGATCAATTGAAATCATAAGCACTATCAAATAATTTCATATCGCTCATAAATTTATATGAAATTTTGAGTGTTAACACTGGCTCCAAGGGGGATGGCATCCTTCCTGTGAGGCGCCAATTAATATCGTAGACTTGGGTCGATCCCAACACAAATACTGCAATCTGCTTATTCTGCAAATGTTGAAAGCCAAAACTATACATTGTTGCAAGATGAAAATGGAATGTTGAATACACTACTACAATCTAAATGTACACACTGCTAAAAACCCAAACTAAAAAATGCTTGGTCAGCAAGCTTATTTGTACACCTACCTACCCTACTCTACTGAAGACAATTGTTGGGTCAAGTGATCTTAGATTTCCAATGAAACCAATCAAGTAGACGAATATTGGACAAAAACAAGCATTCCACTTCTCTAATCATAAAACCAAACTGAAAACACGACAAATCATTCCACCAACTGAAATTGTCTCCATAACCTATGAATATGGTAAGGCTCATTTCCATTGAATATTCTAACATAGCATTGAAAGGATCCTTGGAAGGATAAACAAGTAACTTTGTTTTGAGTTTTTCATTGTAGATCTCATGATCATTTTCAAATGAGAAAGAAACAACTTGTTTATGATTGTTCTTATTTTCGAGGGAAAATTTTGAAAATCCTTGGAAGATTTCAAATGGAATGGATACATCATATCCTACAAGAATTTCTAAAGGAAACTCTTCATATGATTCAATAAGACTATGACTCTGGTTTTCCATAATTTCTAAATCCTGAACAACATTTTTATTTTGATATGAAAGTTGTTTGGTAATTGAAAACTCATTTTCTGCAGAAAGGATGAACTTTGGACTACTAACCTTGGGCCTGACATCATAATGCTTGTAACAGTGAGCCATTTCAACATCATACCCTCTTTTATACTTCTCTGAATCAACCAATAACGTTTCATCTATTTTTGATTTGTATTGTTCTTTTGTTGATCATAAAATTGTTCAAAAGAAGCGTATTTATGAGATGAATCTTGGGATATCCATTGTGCTTGATGTTCTATCTCAAGTTCCCTAATAAGATTTTGTAAACGTTCTAACTTATCCTCTTGAATAAAAATGTGACATGAATCCAAATAAGTTAGTAAAGAGGAACGGATATCTTCATACCAATGATGCTTAGGGGACATATCAATCCATTTTCTAAAATTTTGAAAAGAAACAAGGTCTTCCACCAACCTTATTGTTTTGTTTGATGAAGTACCTGGATCGAAAGCTAAGCTTGCGATTTTGAAACCAAGAAATCCTTCATACTCCGAGCTCTTTGAACAATGAAATCACCATGAAATCTTTAGCTCTGGATTCTTCTTCCAATGGAATCACCTTCAAACTGATTTTCTGATGTGTGAAGTTGCCAAATGGATGATTTAAAACCTCTTTATGTTTCACTGTTGTCTACCATCAACAATCATATCTGAATTTTGTCGTTTATCCCATGGAATATTTCATCTTCGCTCCCCGACAACGGCGCCAAAATGTTAGCACTTAGTATTTTTTTGGGGTTGAATCAAAGAAACCCCAAGGTAACTATTTCAACCAACTTTAGATTGTATTATGACCTATACAACCAGAGAGGGTTCTCTCAGATGTCTAATGATTGGTAATATCTCAATGGATTCACCAATAAGCACACAAAGGTCTGATTCTGATATGAGATAGGTTTGTTTTTTTGTTTTAAATGGATGGTAGGACAAGCAAGAGAGAAAGCACCATTGGGAAATGGAGTCAACCTTTGAAAATGAATGAAAACAATGACTGGTAGGTGGAACTCTTCAGAGAAACAATGGCTAAGTAGGTGATGGGCTTTCAACTTTAAATTTTTTGTGTAGGGTGAAAGGAAGAAGGAAACATATAACAAAATCAGAGCACCATGAAAGATGAATTATGACAAGTTAAGAAAGAAACACAGAGTTTAAATCGATTTAATCTAAAGCACCTTTAAGATGAATTTCAGACCCTTTAATATTAAATTTAAACAGATGAAAAGAAGATGAAAAATAAGAGGAAAAGATGTACATACAAATATCAGAACACATACATCATGCCATCACCATTAGAATCTTTGCCTTGAAAAATTTATGGACTTTTGCATTTGTATTTCATTCAGATTCAAAATATTTTTACAATATCAAGACAAAACATCCTTGCTTCTGCCAACCCCCTTTTCTCAAAGAAATTACAAAATATATATAGAATAAACCCTTCCCCAAACTGAGGAGGTCAAATTCAACTAGTTTCCCAAAGATAGAATCAGTTACATTGAATTTTAGAACTGTCTGCCAGAAAAAATGACCAAATTTTCTGAAAAAAAGGGGTCAAAGACTTGATCATATCTTTCGAATATTGAAAAATGTTACAAAAGTGGAGGAGGTTTTTGTAGATGACCTCGTCTTGGAGAAACATCACCCTCATTTTTTGGAAATTTGTCTCCATCTCTTTGGAATCTGCATCCAAAAAACATGTCTAAAACTAGAAATAAGAAGACCACAAAAATGGGGTGTAAATGTTCCTTCGAATCTCTCAATATGTGGCACCTGTGAATAAACTGAAAGAGGTTAATGTTATTTTTCCCGTTTTTCACAATAACCTCTTTCGTATTTTTAAAATTCATCACCGTTTGCCCAAAAACAACTTTTGAAGATGACTGGTAAAACAATAAAAATATGCAGTAAATCCCCTATAGCCCAACTTCACGTTCTCGGATGAACCTAAATTTCCAATAAAAATCCTTTTGTATCCTTCTAGAACTGGTATTTCTATCCAAAGTCCATCAACAATATTGAAGGTTACGATGAAATTTCAGGGACCAACAGGGAAAACCGCCCAGTGAAAAGTTCCTTTCTTTCTAGATTTGCATGTAGATCCTCGTTGAGAAGTTGCCCTGGCTTGTCTTGCCCCCATTGTTCCATGGCATGCAACAATTCATTCGATGTTTATACAATCGGCCCATTCAATGTTTCATTCGCCCATCCAAACCAGCGTTGACCAGGCTCCTTGTCACCTTTGCGTAGCAAACTAAAGCTAACGCTACACAAATGCTACCTACAGTGTTTGTGTAGCGAATTTGCATAGCGTAGTGATTTTTCTTGAAACCTGTGCATTTGTTGTTAGTAGCAACTTGTTGGAGATCTGTATTTACTACATACCAATCATCTCTTGCTGACCTCATTGTTTGCACCATTTCATTACAAATTTCAATAGCCATTTCGATCTAGACCTGACACAAATTGTAGTGGGAAAATTCTCATATGAGCGTATTAACAAAATGGAGAATCCATGTAGCTTGTTGCAATGGATGCTTTGTGTTAATAAATAAATACTCTGTTGTTTCAACACAATTTTGTCATAGTTACTTCCTTGCAAATAACAGCCTTCCCACTATCCATGTGTTCCATATGTTAGCTTACCTCTTGGGCGCAATTCTAAAAATGGAAATTGGCATTCTTAGCTTACCTCTTGGGCGCAATTCTAAAAATGGAAATTGGCATTCTTTGCACTTTTTTACATTGGGTAATTCATGGATTTACGTAGAGTTTAAATGAAACAGAGAGTGGAGATTTTAATATGACATCGAGAAGCATTATGAAGTGGGAATTTAATGGATATGGTAATTTTAATGGTAACGTGGAAATGGAAAGAGATAATGTGGAGTAAAGGATACGGTAAGATGAATATAAGTAATATTTGAGAGAATGAGTGGGGTGGGGTGGATGGAAATGGGAGTGAAGTGGAGTGGATATCGCGATAAGTGGAATGTGAGAATGAGTGGGAGATGAGAATAGTTTAAAATATTATTTTATTTAAAATATAAAATCAAAATAAAATTTAAATATAAGTGGGAGATGAGTATAGTTTAAAATATTATTTTATTTAAAACATAAAATCAAAATAAAATTTAAATATAATGATTTTATATCCTAAATAAAATTAATTTAAATTTAAATAAAAATTTGATAATGGAAATGGGAAATATGTAATAAACAAAATTCGTATTTTTAAGAGTTTAAGAAGTAATGGAGTCAACTAGACTTTTTGAGGCATATAGATGTTGTTAGATCAATTGAAACCATAGGTGCTATCAAATAATTTCATAGTGTTTATAAACCTACATGAAGTTTTGAGTGCTAACACGTTCGATGTTAAAATGACCATGATAGAGTTAATCAATCAAATCTTTAAAAAGGTAGAAATATTCAACTGGTTTGAATACATGGTCGACATCATCTAGACTAACTCAAAAGAATGCCAAGAAACTGGTAAGGCCATCAAATTCCCTTCCTTATTAATCACGATAGCAATGGAGAAATATAGTCTAGTCAGTGACCCTATGTTCATAATTGGAAGGTTCCAACAATGGAAAAATATAGAATTTTTGCAACAGATCCGGAAGGTGCCTCCAAATCGCTACATCCATAAAAAATGTTTCGACTATGGATCAAAAACTTAAAATATAGTTCACATAGATGGTGCATTGAGAAATCGGTTCGTCGGGCCCTTCTGAAATCCTTCCATATTCAATTAGAACTTGACTGCACAAAACTTTGGTGTGGATTGGAGTCAGCCCCAGAACTAGAGGAGTTACATTACCAGCCAACAACAGAGGAAATCCTTGTTGAATTATAAAGACAAATATACCAGGAGATAGAAATTCCTCCTGAATTTAACCAACCAAGACTACCTTTGGTACTCCCCCTCACCGACGCTGAATAAAAGGAAGAAAGAGAAGCATAGCTATATACAGTAACATTTTTTGAAGACTTAGAAGAATTGACAACCATTCCTAGACGAACTTTGCCCAAAAAAAGAAAGCAACCAACAAAAAAATACAAAGGGATAACAATAATCGGAGTCTAAGAAATATCCTTGGACACAAAAGAAATATGGCGGGAGACTTTTTAATCGACTGGAGGTATTGACTTTAACGACCCTTTCATTCAAGAAAAGATTACTAGTATCACCAACAAAATTGTCGAAAAACTCAAGCAGATAGAGAAACAGACTTGACAATATACTTCTACGATGAAGAAGATTTTAAGTTTGTCGTTCGGACCTAGAATGAAGGAAGCCATGGAAAAATCTAAAGCACAAAAACAATAGGTCAAATAAAAAATATCCTCCAAGGGATTGAAACAAGGGGAACACGGAGGCATAAGATATAGGAAATATTGACCACTATAGTAACTCAAGAAAAGGTCACAAAGACCCACTCAGAATTAGAATTCAGGATGAAGCCGACACCAGGAAAAAGGAGAGTGACCAACCCAACAATTGATTTAACAAGAGAATCCTCACTACTTGAACCAGTAATCGTATTCGAGGAACGACCTACAAAGAATAAGAATAGACAACTTGTAATTGTTGAGTCATCAGAAGCAACTGAGTCGAACCCACCATCTACCTCGGTCGACGAGGATATCGAGATTGACTGGCCAGAGCATCCCGTGTCAGTCGAAGAAATACCAATCTTGTCGGCTCAGCCAGTCAAAATTGCAAAACAACATGAGTTGGTCGATCAAATACCAATCCAGTTGGTCCATCTATTTGAAGACATACAACATTCAGTCAGTCATCAGGATGTCGATGATCTAGGTGGATATTGGTGGCCACCCACCTATTCCAACTGGCTCCTCTTGACCGTTTTTACTTCAACACGTTCTTATGTACTTCTTTGTAATTGTGGGTTCTACACTTTCGGGGCTGTCTAAAGCCCTACACATCTTCCAGGTGGATACTGGTGGCCTACCATCTAATCGAACTGGCTTATTTTGTATGTTTTCATGTCAGCACATCTTGTTGTACTTCCAGGGTCGTTTTGGGGCCCTAAACATTGTTTTTTTGGCTCACCACAATCAAACTATAGACGAAGTTAGAGTTTGATGGCGTAATGTGTATCTCTCTGAAAGAGCTTTCCAACGGGCTATCACGCACCTAAAATGGAGGTTGTATGAAAAAGTTACGACCCTGGGAAGTTAAGGTACCAACTTACCCATATGGGCCCACATAACTTTTGGTGTTTCATCTCCTAAGGTTTAGGTTTTTGGATATCTTGGGTTTTGGAATTCATGACTAATATCAAAAAGTCTTGTGGAGCCTCATTGTAATCATTTTGCTCAGACAGATGCACTTAGAAGCCACATCTCACCTCAAAGATAGCTACCACCATTCGAGCAAGTGTTTCAGTTCATCAATTTTACAGTTTCAGTCTATTTCATTTATTCAATAGAAGATATTGTTCACTGGATATCTGTGTTGTTCTTCATATCTATGTGTTTATTGTATTCATTTTGTTAATTATTTCATTTCGCTCCTAAATCCAGATTAGTGGTATCAGATCCATATGCTCTTCATTTATTTTTCTTCATGCATGTCACTGACAAGATCTAGGTACAAGAAGTTGGGACTCGAACCAATCGAGCCGTTGCAATATTGGTTGCGCCGAGCCCAACAAAAAACCATGGGGGAAGAAAATAAATATTATGGAGCAGGAGATCCTTTTAAAATGTTGCTGGAGGAAGTCCTCGCGCGACAAAGGAACGAAATGATGGACAAATTTGTGTAGATCCTTCGATAGCTTCCCACAGGAGAAGCATCTTCATCAAGCGACCATGCAACCCCCTTCAAGGTACATGTAAATTTTAATGTTACATTATTTGAAGCATTGATATATGCGGATGTTGTAGATAAATGGTTGAATCTACTTGAAGGGTATTTTTCGGTCCACAATTTTTCCGATAGGGAAAATATTACTTTTGCACTTCTCAAGGCCATCCCCCATGTTAAGGATTGGTGGGATACTTACTCTGATCAAAGGGCCATAAATGAATCAACAATATTTGTGGTTTCCCCTACATGGGATTCCTTCTGAGATGCCATTAAAGAAAAATACTACCACGTTGGAAGCTACAAGGACCAATACACCCGATGGGCCACCCTGCGTCAAGAAAGGAACCAGACAGTACCAGATTTCACCAATAATTTCCATACCCCTACGCACCAAATTGGGTATCAAAGACTCTAAGCGACATCTGGTGCTCAAATATCGCGGTTGTTTGCATAGTCACATTCAAATATAAATGGAGTTTCTAGACATCGCCTCATTGGGTACGACTTATAGATATGTTGTCAAGATCGAGCATAAATTTAAGCAGAAGAGGCGAGAGTTTGGCTCTGAAAACTCCTCATAGCCGAAGCAGGGAAAAAGTGGCCCCAACCCACACGGCAAGGGACATATAAAATATGTCCACTCTTAGGACAACTAGTCAAAGCCACAACACAAGAAGGGCAATGAAAAGACGAAGAAAGACACGGGAAAATGGTGTGAATACCATAAAATCCCTTGGCACAACACTGAAGAATGTCATTCCAAGAAGTCACTTGTGGTCGAGCTGAAGGTGTCTAAGTCCAAGGCCAATTATGACTCTGAATCAAATCAAGAAGGAGAGAATCAGATTATCGATGTTGAACCCAGTGCCACTATCACTACCACCAAAGTCTAGCCAAGCGAGCCAGAAGAACCAGAGGAAGGGGGATGCCTTTTTCACTCACATATGTGGGTAAAGGGGGCTCCACTTCATTTCATTGTCGATAGCGGCAATCAGAAGAACTTTATCTCAGGAGAGGTCATCAAGCGATTGGACCTACCGACGACATCGCAACTGAAGCCCTACACCATCGGTTGGCTTCACCAAGGAAGAGATCTTTGTGTCAGCCAACAATGTCATTTTCCCTACGGCATCAAGCCTTTCAAAGACGAGGTATTGTGTGATATTTCTCCACTTGAAGTTTGTGATGTTATTTTAGGACAACCATATTTGTGGAAGTGTCATGCTTTGTATGAGTCTAGACCCCGCAGTGTTATTATTACTTTGGGTAGACAATTTTACAGGATACCAGAGGTAGCATCGCCTACCGCTATTTTTTTAATCTCTGCTAAGCAATGCAGTAAGGTCATTTCATAGACTGAGAAGTTTGTCTTCTTTTTCATCCGTGCTCACAGTAAGAAGAAGGTCGTCGCCACATCTGTGGCCTCTACACAGAGCCTCTCTTTGCAGCAGAAGCAAGTGGATGGGATCATGGAAGAGTACAGAGACATCTTCTCCTCACCCATCGGGGTACCTACTCACTTACAAGTCAAGCATCCAATTGATCTGGCCCCCGGTGCACCTCTGCCTAATGGACTAGTCTATCATCGTTCACTGATGGAAAATGACAAAATCAAGCATTAGATCCAAGAGCTTCTTCAAAAAGGGAACATCATACCTAGCTCCTCCCCTTGCAAAATCTCAATTGTACTGGTGCAGAAGAAGGATAGGACTTGGTGAATCTGCATTTATTACAGAGCATTAAAAAATCATAGTCAGGAACCAGTACACAATTCCAAGGATTGATGACCTTCTTGACCAACTCAAGGGAGGGGATTTCTTCATCAATATTGACCTAAATTATGGCTATTATTATCCCCGATTTCTAGGGATAACTAGGAGATCACATCTCGAGGCCCACAGGTCCTAGACATGGAGTATCGAGAGCAGGATTGACCTGAGCATGGCCCTGGAGGGCCCATCTTTCTTCTTCTTCATCAGACCTGTCCTGTCAGCAGCAGCAGCATCCATCACCTTCGACTTGGACTTGCATCAGAGAAGACTCTTGATCCATGAGGTAATTGGTCTAGGTATCATGGTATGTGTCATGTTTGATCATTATAACTTTCAGACATATGCATCAGATTCCTTACCTTTCTGACAACTGCTTGGATCTTACACTAACCCACTTGACCATGGTTGGGGGGATTAACGGGGTGCCCTAGCAAGCTTGTATTCATAGGTTTTGGTTATCCACCAAGGGGGATTTTGAAGAGCCATCGTTCACTCCCATCATTATATCACTTTTACATCTTAACTCCCATTCATCTATCCCATTCCCCTAGTCCGGACATTAGGATGACCTATTTATGGGGTTACACCTTATCCTGTGGGAAGAAGGGGCTAAAGGCCCAGGGGGTAAAAGAAGCTGGTAAGAGATAAAAGCCATAAAATAAAACCTAGAGATGCCTCTCCCAGGGATCCCCGAGAAGGCAATAAAAAGCCTCTCAATAAGAAACAAGAGGGACCCTAAGAAAATATACAAAACAAGACCTAGCCAAGAGGATGGGGGGTCTCATCACGAGCCAGCCCATTATGTTCATAGGTACCTAGCAGTATGACATTGCCATTATCTGGTTACCACGCCAGGGCAATGAACTTTGGTTGCATGGCCAAGGGAAAGGTGGTCTCATCACGAGCCAACCTTATCATCTCTGTGAAAGTACTCCTGGGTAACACTGCCAGCTCTGGTCACCACGCCAAGGCAGTGTCCTCTAGTTAGACCTTGAAATAAAAATAAAGAAAAATAAATAAAGAGAAAAAATAATAAAAGCAAAAAGGGGATTGGAAAGAATTACATCCATGACAGGTACAGCTCGCCTCCTACAAAGGCACCCACGGATAATATCCACCCCTGTCTTTCACTATGTCTAGACATCCTTAGACCACACCACCTCGTATTAAATGGCTTGGATGATATCCTTTGGGAACTTTCCTTTTCTTATGGATCCTGGCCCAATAGGGCACTTTGTCTTTTTCTTCAGCTTTGTATAGCAGGTCATTGTAATATCTTTGAGCTATTAGATGATATGTTAGGGGTTTTATGCATGCATTTGATAAAATTAATGATGAAATATGATTGACATTGCTATGATCTCGAGGACTAATGAGCCCATGGAGGGCGAATTTTTTGATGTGCAGGACCATGCCCGACGGACAGGTACCAGGTGTATCGGTACACATGGGGAGATGATTAGTTCGAACCTCCATGGGGCTGAAGAGCCCATCAGATTGTTGTTGGGACCTCATCAGGGGCAGAGACAGGACAGTGATTGGTCAAGCCTTTGCACGAGAGAAGAAGAAAGACATTTTCATCCAGGACGCCTTGGCTGAGCCCAGCCCTAGGGGGTTGACCCACTGCAGGTGGAACGTGTCCCTCTGTTGACCCAGGATGTCCTCCAAAGATCCTTGACGTCACCTCTAGCGTGTGGTAGCTTTACAGGGCAGTTTGGCACGTGTGGCAGAGTTTGGAGGCCCAGAGAGGGCCAACGTTTGTCTTCTAGTGCTGAGATTTGCCCTAAAAAGGGCCAGCGTCTCCCTCAAAGGGGCTAGACGTCCTGCTTACTGCTCATTTAGGGTTTTATTTAGGAAGTTTAATGTAAAACAATATGATTTTTAGTTATTAGCCTTGTCGGCTATTTTAATGACCTAAATTTTAATTAAAGGTCATTGGATGATATAAATTGAGAATGTTTTCCCTCATTTTGACATAACACAATTCACTCACACAAGTGAGATCTGATTTTTGCGCCCTTCTTGGGTAGATTTGTTGTCTAAGTGAGGCGCACTTTCTATTGGAGGGATATTTTTGGCATTTTTTGGCATTTCTCTCAAGGAAGGTTTACAACTAGGGTTTGCTTATGCTCTTCTTCATGATATATAAGTGAATTTTCTTACAAAACTTCTTAATTGAATGGTTGTAGGTGTAATTTTCTTGCATTTTCTTATTATATTGTTGATTTAAAACCCTAGGTAACAAGCACACAAGTAGGTCATTGTTACATGTCCCCTTGGAGAGAGATTTTTTTTCAGCCATTGAAGGAGAGAGATTAAGCCTAGCCTTTGCTACACTTATCTTTCTTCTTCCCTTGAGCTAGCGTTGAAGTTTATAGGTTGAAAGAAGGAGACATCCTAGGCCTAGGTTACCTACACCTAGGGTTTTCACCTTCTAGGGTTTGAAAGCCTTATCTTTGCAACACTTTCTCCCTTAGACTTATTCTTTAGGCTAGCCATTTTGCCAAGTTGATTTAGAGAAGGAGGAAAGAGCACGAGGCCTTGCTTAAGCAACACCAGAGTGATCCTCTTTCCCCTAGGGTTTTGATTCTAGGGCCCTGCCTTTGCAGCACCATAGAACCCTACCTTCTAGTCTTTGAGTCATCATCCTTTCAAGACCTTGTGCCTTTATCTTTTTACTCCATGTACCCTAAGGCACTGATATTTGATCTCCAACGTTGAAGTTTTAGTGTACAAAACTACTTTCAAAACTATAATTTTGAAACCCTAACTAACATAACTGACCTAATTAGGGTTGACATCATAGTTGAATATTTCATCTTGGCACAACAAAACTTGAATATAAGCAATTAAGTGATGATTTCAAGAATTTATTGAACAAATTGTTGATTGGATATACTGTTGGCTTAGTCATCTCCTTAGATATTGATGAATTGATGGTCTTTCATAGCTAATTGACAAAACATTGACTTCATTTTATATCTATTGCATTGCTTATTGAATAATATCAGATAGTCATTGAAGTACTAACCCTTTGAGTTATAGCCTGCATTTATATATATTGTGTTGCTATTGTCTTGTCCCGGGTAGGTGTTTTCAATAGGGCATACACTTCATTTATTGGCTGATTAGCCGGACTGTCTGACATTGGTGGTAACCTGTGAGGAGGGAACTCTAAAACTTGGCCTTATACTTTCTGCCTCTTCAAACCCCAGGTTACCGGAGATGTCTCCCCTGGGCTAACCTCCCTAAACAGAAATAACTTCCCCATCGAGGTGACATTGGGTGGGGAAGGTTCCTGTTACGCGAGTTTGTCTCTATCCTTTAGCCTATGACCTAAACTACAAGTTGTGCGATAACATTTTGGCACCGTTGTCGGGGAACACTGAGTCAATCTTCCTCAACGACAAATATTTTGGTAAGCCTTGCCTCAATGACCTTTCTCTTACAAGCTTACCTGACGACTCCACTGGACTTTATCCCCCTATTCTTTGATAGTTTCAGGAAAACTATCTGGCGACTCCACAAACCAAAAGGAGATTCAATAATCCTCCTTTGGCTTTCAGAAGGAAGCCTCCTTTGAACTCACCTATTGTCAAGTCACTTTTTGGAAAGATACTTTCTTTAAACATGTCTACCTCTCAGACTGGTACTACAAACCCAGTTAACAATCAAAGACAATGGTCATCTACTCTGTTCAAGCCATTAGACATGTCAGCCATACCTGGCTACCCTAGGCAAATGCCACCCAAGTAT
Organism: Picea engelmannii; assembly: GCA_009831015.1. Taxonomy (NCBI): domain Eukaryota; kingdom Viridiplantae; phylum Streptophyta; class Pinopsida; order Pinales; family Pinaceae; genus Picea; species Picea engelmannii. The sequence continues at coordinate 237,916 of ML816069.1, read as the reverse complement.
GAGAAATGGTTGCCTAAGTTTACCGGCACTGATGCCACTAGTGCCGAAGAGCATATGAGTAACTTTTGGGCATTTTTCTAGCTTCACCCCATTAGTGATAATGTTGAGGACTTGGTTATGAAGTTATTCTCTGTTACCCTTTATGATGCTGTAAGACGTTGGTATCTCAGTCTTCCTGATGGAAGCATCAAAACCATGGATAGACTTGAGCAAATCTTCCTCAGAAGATGGAGCATCAAAGAAGACCCTAACATGCTACTCCCTCGACTAAATAGCCTTGCCAAGCATGAGAATGAGTCTATTCGGGAATTTCACACCAGATTCAAAGCATTACTCCAACGAATTCCCCCAAGCCATCATCCGAAAGATGATTATCTTGTTCACATTTATACCAGATCTTTCAGTGGCCAACTAGGGTATCTTCTTAGATACAAAGACCCTCAATCCATTCAAGAAGCCCAAGAGCTCGCTACCAAGATAGAAGGAAATCTCCTTTCATCCAAGATTGAGCCCTTTGCTAACCCTAGGGGGAGAATAGACACCAAGCATAAAGTGGTACACAACGCTGAGCCTACTTCAGATCTCTGCACCAGTATCAGTAAGCTACAAGCTTCTGTGGACAACATCATGAAGAATCAAGAAGAAATGATGAACCAGATCGTTAGACTTGAAAAGTCTCAGACCCAGGAACCTAGACCCCCATTCAAAGGGAAATTCCAGAAAGGGAACCAAGCCTACAAGTCGAAGAATGAAAATGAAGTCCCGAATACTCTGGCCCCTACAAACGTCGTTGATGAAAATCCTTGGTGTCGGGAATGTAGTGAAGCACATTGGGAGAATGAATGTCCTTATAACGCCAGCCAACAACAAGTCAACAATCTGGACTGCTTTATGAATCTTCCTCAGATAAATATCACGGATATAGAACATCAGCAGGCCCTGGAGGAAGCGGAAAGAGCAACAAGAATGGAAATAATAAACAATTTGGACTAGGAATCACGAGAAAAGCTAAAAAATAAAGAAGTTCAAGTATATAGGAGAAATAATCTGAAACAACCTACCGCTGATCAGCCAAAATCTCTTGAGGTTCTTCCTCTCAAGACATCCAAGACTAATAAGGTTAACCTTGATTTTGACTTTGAAGAGGCCTTGTCAAAGATGCATGTGAACGTTCCCTTAAAAGAAGCAATTAAGATCCCCTCTATAAAAGAACGCTTTGATACCTTCTTTTCTAGAACAACTGAGCCTATGGACCCCCCAATCATGTTGCAAGCTGATCACTTCAGGATCCAGTATGGTGAAAACCCCCCGTTCTTCATGACTCTAATGATGAATAACAAATACCTTAACAATTGCATGCTAGATACGGGTGCTGGTGCAAATATGATGTCTCTTAAAGTCATGCAACAAATGGGCTTGAAGGTCACTAGGCCTTACAAGAATGTGTGTGGTTTTGAATCCAAAGCAATACCCACACATGGTGTGGTTGAAAATGTCGAAGTACAATTGAAAGAATTCCTCGAGAAGATAGTCCACATAGATATTATAGTGGTTGATGTCCCGGACGTATGGGGAATGTTATTGTCTAGGAAGTTTGGTGCAATGATAGGCGGGTCCCTTGAAATGGATCTCACCTTTTTGCGGTTACCTTTGAAAGATGGGCCAACTGGACGTTTACTCAATGTCCCAATAACTGGAAATCACGTACAAGATGTCGTTCCTTCCATAAATGAAGCGCAAAAAGATGTGATACAAACTCTTCAAGAATATTCTCCGGAAGATATGCCCTTTGCAACAAAGGAAGAGTTTGACCAGATTGAATGGCCTAGGAAAGAAGAACACCAGGAACTCCTAGATGAGTTTAAGAACAAAGAGGTTGGGATGGTGAAGATATTAAAAAGGAAAAAGGATGAAGAGGACGTGCAAATTCATCCATCCCAACAAGAATTTTTTACACCAGAAGCCCACCCACCTCCCTCAGTACAGTACACCAGGGTTGTTCAAGGAACAACCAAACACAAGATCCGAAAATACGAGGGAGATTTGGTATGGATGTGGGATACTCAGAAAGGAGAGCCAACTAATGTGAAGGGAAGTACACAATCATGGCTCAGACCTTTCAAAGTCGGAATGGAAGCATTTGATAACTCATACTATTTGTCCACTTTGGAAGGAAGAAGGCACCCATTACTCATTAGCGGATGCCTCCTCAAACCCCACCAAGGTGGTGGGACATGACTGTACAGGTAAGTATAGGTAGGTAGGCATTTTCCGTGTACTATATCGTCTACATTTCATGATAGCTTGTTTCCTCACATGCATATTGATTGTTTTATTTCAGTCATATATATATATATATATATATATATATATATATGTTATATTTTGCGGGGTGGCAATACCACCCCACCTTTGTTACTGATGCCCTTTTCGAGTGTGAGAAGGTCTACAGGTTTATGCCAGAGATGTTGAGGTTCTCATGCGCTCTACGGTGAGCACATGTCCCCAAGTTGGAGCTAGATGTTATCCCCAATTTCTAGGGATAATTAGGAGATCATGTCTTCAGGCCCACAGGTCCTAGACATGGAGTACCGAGAGCAGGATTGACCTGAGCATGGCCCTGGAGGGCCCATCTTTCTTCTTCTTCATTAGACCTGTCCTGTTAGTAGCAGCAGCATCCATCACCTTTGGCTTGGACTTGCATCAGAGAAGACTCTTTCTCCATGAGGTAATTGGTCCAGGTATCATGGTATGTGTCATGTTTGATCATTATAACTTTCAGATATATGCATTAGATTCCTTACATTTATGACAACTGCTTGGATCTTACACTAACCCAATTGACCATGGTTGGGGGGATTAACGGGGTTCCCTAGCAAGCTTGTATCCATAGGTTTTGGTTAGCCACCAAGGGGAATTTTGAAGAGCCATCGTCCGCTCCCATCATTATATCATTTTTACATCTTATCTCCCATTCATCTATCCCATTCCCCTAGTCCGGACATTAGGATGACCTATTTATGGGGTTACACCTTATCCTGTGGGAAGAAGGGGCTAAAGGCCCAGGGGGTAAAAGAAGATGGTAAGAGATAAAATCCATAAAATAAAACCTAGAGATGCCTCGCCCAGGGATCCCCAAGAAGGCAATAAAAAGCCTCTCAATAAGAAACAAGAGGGACCCTAAAAAAATATACAAAACAAGACCTAGCCAAGAGGATGGGGGCTCTCATCACGAGCCAACCCATTATGCTCATAGGTACTTAGCAGTATGACATTGCCATTATCTGGTTACCACGCCAGGGCAGTGACCTTTGGTTGCATGGCCAAGAGAAATGGGGTCTCATCACGAGCCAGCCTTATCATCTCTGTGAAAGTACTCATGGGTAACACTGTCAGCTCTGGTCACCATGCCAAAGCAGTGTCCTCTAGTTAGACCTTGAAATAAAAGAAAGAAAAAGCAATAAAGAAAAGAAATAATAAAGGAAAAAAAGGTCTTGGAAAGAATTGCATCCATGACAGGTACAACTCGCCTCCTACAAAGGCACCCGCGGATAATATCCACCCCTCTCTTTCACTATGTTTGGACATCCTTAGACCACACCACCTCGTATTACATGGCTTGGATGATATCCTTTGGGAACTTTCCTTTTCTTATGGATCTTGGCCCAATAGGGCACTTTGTCTTTTTCTTCAGCTTTGTATAGTAGGTCATTGTAATATCTTTGAGCTATTAGATGATATGCTAGGGGTTTTATGCATGGATTTGATCAAATTAATGATGAAATATGATTGACATTGCTATGATCCCGAGGATTAATGAGCCCATGGAGGGTGAAGTTTTTGATGTGCAGGACCATGCCCGACGGACAGGTGCTAGGTGGACCGGTACACATGGGAAGATGATTAGTTCGGACCTCCATGGGGCTGAAGAGTCCATCAGATGGTTGTTGGGACCTCATCAGGGCAGCGACATGACAGTGATTGGTCGAGCCTTTGCACGAGAGAAGAAGAAAGACATTTTCATCCAGGACGCCTTGGCTGAGCCCAACCCTAGGGGGTTGACCCACTACAGGTGGAATGTGTCCCTCTGTTGACCCAGAACGTCCTCCAGAGATCCTTGACATCACCTCCAATTTTTGGAAGCTTTACAGGGCAATTTGGCACATGTGGCAGAGTTTGGAGGCCTAGAGAGGGCCAATGTTTGTCTTCTAGTGCTAAGATTTGCCCTAAAAAGGGCCAACGTCTCCCTCAAAGGGGCTAGACGTCCTGCTTACTTCTCATTTAGAGTTTTCTTTAGGTAGTTTAATGTAAAACAATATGATTTTTAGTTATTAGCCTTGTCGGTTGTTTTAATGACCTAAATTTTAATTAAAGGTCATTGGATGATATAAATTGAGGATGTTTTCCCTCATTTTGACATAACACAATTCACTCACACAAGTGAGATCTGATTTTTGCGCTCTTCTTGGGTAGATTTGTTGTCTAAGTGAGGCGCACTTGCTATTGGAGGGATATTTTTGGCATTTTTTGGCATTTCTCTCAAGGAAGGTTTACAACTAGGGTTTGCTTATGCTCTTCTTCATGATATGTAAGTGAATTTTCTTACAAAACTTCTTAATTGAATGGTTGTAGGTGTAATTTTCTTACATTTTCTTATTATATTGTTGATTTAAAACCCTAGGTAACAAGCACAGAAGTAGGTCATTGTTACATGGCCCCTTGGAGAGAGATTTTTTTTCATCCATTGAAGGAGAGAGATTAAGCCTAGCCTTTGCTACACTTATCTTTCTTCTTCCCTTGAGCTAGCATTGAAGTTTATAGGTTGAAAGAAGGAGACGTCCTAGGCCTAGGTTACCTACACCTAGGGTTTTCACCTTCTAGGGTTTGAAAGCCTTGTCTTTGCAACACTTTCTCCCTTAGACTTATTCTTTAGGCTAGCCATTTTGCCAAGTTGATTTAGAGAAGGAGGAAAGAGCACGAGGCCTTGATTAAGCAACACCAGAGTGAGCCTCTTTCCCCTAGGGTTTTGATTCTAGGGCCCTGCCTTTGTAGCACCATAGAACCCTACCTTCTAGTCTTTGAGTCATCATCCTTTCAAGACCTTGCGCCCTTATCTTTTGACTCCATATACCCTAAGGCACTGATATTTGATCTCCAACGTTGAAGTTTTAGTGTACAAAACTGCTTTCAAAACTATAATTTTGAAACCCTAACTAACATAACTGACCTAATTAGGGCTGACGTCATAGTTGAATATTTCATCTTGGCGCAGCAAAACTTGAATATAAGCAATTAAGTGATGATTTCAAGCATTTATTGAACAAATTGTTGATTGGATATACTGTTGGCTTAGTCATCTCCTTAGATATCGATGAATTGATGGTCTTTCATAGCTAATTGACAAAACGTTGACTTCATTTCATATCTATTGCATTGCTTATTGAATAATATCAGATAGTCACTGAAGTACTAACACTTTGAGTTATAGCCTGCATATATATATATATATATATATAGATAGATATTGTGTTGTTATTGTCTTTTCCCGGGCAGGTGTTTTCAATAGGGCATACACTTCATTTATTGGTTGATTAGCCAGACTGTCTGACATTGGTGGTAACCTGTGAGGAGGGAACTCTAAAACTTGGCCTTATACTTTCTACCTCTTCAAACCCCAGGTTACCGAGGACGTCTCCCCTAGGCTAACCTCCCTAAACAGAAAGAACCTCCCCATCGAGGTGACATTGGGTGGGGAAGGTTCCTATTACGCAAGTTTGTCTCTATCCTTTAGCCTATGACCTAAACTACAAACTGTGCGATAACAGCTACCACCAGGTTCCCATTGAACCAACTTATCTATGGAAGACAACATTCAAATCCAAAGAAGGTCTCTTCGAATGGTTGGTCATGCCCTTTGGCTTAACAAATGAATCAGTCACTTTCATGAGATAGATGGATGATGTATTGAGACCCTTCACTAACTCTTTTGTGGTGGTATATTTGGATGACATCCTCATCTTCAACAAAACTTGGGAGGATCACATGCGGCATATTCAGCAGGTTTTGAGCACTCTGCGACAACACAAGTTATATGCCAACTTGGAAAAATGCTCCTTTGGCATGAACAGGGTCCAATACTTGGGCCAGATTGTTGATGAGCATAGGGTACATGTTGATCCAGCTAAGATCCAAGTCATCTGTGACTTTCCAGTCCCAACCACACTCACCGAGATTTAGAGCTTCTTGGGGTTGGCCAACTTCTACTGACGGTTCATGTGAGGATTCTCCCATATTTCATGGTCCCTCATCCAAGTGACCAAGGGTAGTGGAAGGGAAAATTTTGTGTGGGGGAAGGAACAACAACAAACATTTAATGATATGAAGCATCGCTTGTGCTCAGCTCCAGTACTCTCCTTGTCCGATCTGCAACAACTGTTTGATATTGAGACTGATACATCTGACTATGTTGTAGGCGCAGTTCTCACTTAGCACGGTCATCCGGTGGCATACCATAGTGAGACACTCTTAGATACTTTTTGGAAATACCCCACCTATGACAAAGAAATGTATTCCATTGTCCAATCCCGTCGTCAATGGAAACATTACATTCTAGGAAAGGAGACGATCATCCACACTGATCACAAGACTTTGCATATCATACATACACAGGGGAAATTGTAGAACGACTGCCATCTGAAGTGGTCCACCTACCTGCAACAGTTCCATATCAACATCAAGTATAAGACATGAAGCTCAAATCATGGCGTTTACTGCCTCAGTCGACCTCCCATGGCTGCACTCACCACTCTGCTCCATTCACGTGGACATGAGGCATCTGAGTGGCCCCAACTTTACCAACAAGATCTAGACTTCACCACCACCTATCAACTCTTGGGTACAGGCACGACTGTCACTGTTTTTCACATTCAGGACGACTTGTTATGCCATCTAGTCCATCTCTGTGTTCCTACAAGTGAGTGTGCAAAGTTTATTTGGGAATCCCACTACAGTCAGATGGCAAGACATTTTGGCATGGAGTAAAATGTGGTCGTTCTACAACAACATTTTTATTGGCCAAAACTTCGATGGGACATCAACAAGTATATCAGATCTTGCACTACCTGTACCATTGCTAAGCCAACCATCAAGAAGAAAGTCTTATACACCCCTCTTACTACACCCGAGAAGCCTTGGGAATCCATCTCAATGGATTACATGTTTGGCCTTCCATCCACCAAGCAAGGAAATGATTGTGTATTTGTGGTCATTGAACGATTTTTGAAGATGGAAATCCTTACAGCCTGCAAGAAGAATATTATAATGGAAGATATTGCCAAGCTCTTCTTCGAACGAGTATGGGTCCATTTTGGGATACCACAAACCATCATATCTGACCAGGACAACATGTTCCTCATCACATTTTGGTTGATTCTATGGTCACTATTGGACACCAATCTCACTAAATCCACTGCTTTCCATCCCCAAACACGCGGCCAAATAGAGGTCATCAATAATATGATTGTGCAAATCATGTGTATGTAAAAATCCATGAATCTACATACATGGGATGAGAGTCTCCCCTATGTTCATCACAGTTACAACAGGGCTCTCCATATCTCCATCGTCCATATCCCATTTTAGGTAGGGATGGGATTCCAATCCTTGGGTCCCATTGATGTTTCACTACCTCTTGCTGCCACATAGACAAAATCTTCCCATCTTCAGTCTGAGATTGACAAAGCCACCAGATTCATTGAGCAGATTCATCACATTCGTCAACAATTCCATGAAATTTTGTAGAAATCCAATGATAAGTACAAGAAGTGTCATGATCAACACAAGGTATCACACCAGTTTTAGGTTGGAGACAAAGTTTGGTTACATTTGCAGAAGGTGCGTCTTACAGGGCCCCATCGAAAGCTTCGCCCACTTCGTTATGGGCCTTACACAATCACCAAGGTTGTGGGTAGCAATTTTTTTGAGCTCAACACTCCACCCTTCCTTGGCTTGCACTCAGTGTTCAATGTGAACCTCCTTTGGCCATATTTCCCACCATTGTGAACCTCCTTCAATCATAAATCCACTGATCAGATAGTGGACACACAAGTCAAGGGCACTCTCCAGCAGAGGATCCAGCTTTATCGGGTTGTCAAGGCAGGGAAGCTCCTACACCAAGGAAAGTGTCTCACCCAGGGCCAAATTCAACAAAATTTTCCTCACCTGATGGGGGAACTCAACACAATGGATACCATTTCTTCCTAAGGGGGGTGGATTGATCTAGTTGGATATTGGAAACCACCCACCTATTCCATCTGGCTCCTCTTGACCGTTTTTAGTTCAACACATTTTTCTGTACTTCTTTGTAATTGTCAGATCTACACTTATGGGGTTGTCTGAATCCCTACACATATTCTGGGTGGATACTGGTGGCCTCCCATCTAATCCAACTGGCTTATTTTGTAAGTTTTCATGTCAACACATCTTGTTGTACTTTCAGGGCCATTTTGGGGCCCTAAACATTTTTTTTGGCTCACCACAATCAAATTGTAGACGAATTCATATTTAGATGGTGTAATGTGTAGTTCTCTGAAAGACCTTTCCAATGGGATATCATGCACCTAAAACAGAGGTCGTATGCAAAAGTTACGATCTCGAGAAGTTGAGGTACCAACTTACTCATAGGGGCCCACATAACTTTTGGCGTTTCATCTCCTAGGGTTAGGTTTTTAGATGTCTAGGGTTTTGGCATTCATGAGTAATATCAAAAAGGCCTCTGGAGCCTCATTGTAATCATTCTTCTTAGATAGATGCATGTAACAGCCACATCTCTCCTCAAAGATAGCTACCACCATTCGAGCAAGTGTTTCAGTTCAACAATTTTACAGTTTCAACCTATTTCATTTATTCAATAGAAGATATTGTTCATTGGATATCTATGTTGTTCTTCATATATCTATGCTTATTGTATTTATTATGTTAATCAGTTTGTTCCACTCCTAAATCTGGATCAGTCAACCTCCAGAAAATCAACACCCAGGATGTTAATATTCTTGAGTCGGGACTAGTAGAGATTATGACTAACGTATCCATAGAAGCAGGAGAACAACAACATGAACACAAAGAGGAAGCCTCCCCAGAAAATGTTGTGACTAAGGATATAGTACCAGGTCAGACACATGCTCAATAGTCTTCCTTGCAGACATAAACATAACAAACACAATAGAAGGAAACAACAGTAAAGGAACAAGTTGGTCAGACTCAATTACCTGCAACACAAGATCAAGAGAAGGACGGGGGGGCAACAACAACATTAGGAAAGAGTAAGAAAAATAAATCCACATAAATTACCTTTAAAGTGAACCAATCATATAGCCTGTTTGGGTCAGTTATCGAAAAATACACTCGAGCCGGCATCAATATCTGGCCATCACCTCTTCAACTTACATCAAGTCATTACAAAAGAATCAACAAATAGGTGGAAGAAATTTCTTATAGAAGGAAGTTGGGTTTCAAAAATAAAGGAAAATAAAAAAAAATGCTACAGGAATGCAAAGAGAAGGTCATATAGCATTTAGGAATAGAGCAGTTACCAGAAATGGAGAGCCCCTTGGCGGGTTTTAAATATTTGGTTGAAAGGTTGATCACAACTAATACAGAAAACCAACAACAAATCGAACTTCTCCAAAAGGAAAAGGAAGAGATACAACAACAACGTCATCAAGCAAGGAATGATAATCAAAGAATCTGAGAGCAGACAACCACCATCATGGTGATAGAATACAACAATATTAAAGGACTCACCAAGAGTGATACAATGCTAAATTCGGTGGTAAGTAACTGGCCAACCTAATTTGCAACTACATTCAACAAGGGAAGAATAAAAAGAGTTGCGGTCTAAAACATAGAAAAGACCATAAATATGACGACCGACATCAAGATCAAAGAGGCCCTCACAAGTCAGATAGAAAAATAAGAAGCAGTAAAGTCATAACTATCACAACAATAACATGAATGGAAGAAGGAAGGGAACATAGTACAGTTGGAAACCAACAACGCAATAATTTTCCTCACATAGCTCAAAGAAAATATTCAAGAGATGGAGCAACAGAGTGACCTAGAATCGGTTGCAGTACAACAAGGAGAAATAGCAAAAAAAGTAAACTTGCTTGGACAAATCAAGACACTAGGCCTGGAAGCACACCAGGCGATCAATTCATGGCATGACTTCACCCAACATTTTTCAGTTTTCAACTCCCAATATCCTATAGACCGCCTTCAAAGCTAGTACAGAAAGAAGACTAAAGGATGCAGTCAAATCGACTAGCGACAAAGATCTTGGCATAGTAGGACAGTCAAATATGGCTCCATAATCCTATCAAACACTAGAAAATTTGGCTATAATTCCTCTTCTTTCTCTCTTTGTATCAGTTCTATTTGTAAACAATCAATGTAAAATAAAGTTTTTTTTTACTCCCCTCTTGCTCAGGATGAGCAAGGAATTGAGGTGGGGGGAGATGTTGCAAGGGCTAGTCGACTCTATCGACTAGACCCAACAATCGACTAAGAGTCATTCGGTCGACTGTCAAATTTGAAAGCATAAGTCGGTCAAGAGTTCTATTAACCGACCAAACTAGGCAGTTAAGTAGTTACAACTACTTGGTAACTGAATATGTAGGTATAAATAGACAAGTATGTATCAGAGAAGAAGGTATTCATTTTGCAGTATTGAATCATCTATCTAATAAAGGTTGTTCTTTGGGATTCCACTAATTTGTGTATGTCTCTATCTATATGTATGTATATGTGATTATGTGCTTGCTTATGTATTGAACTACTAGTAACACTCCCCTAGTTTTCCCTAGATTACAACAAGCATCTTCCGCCACTTTTTGTTTTCCCTTTTTTGTAGATAATTTCAAATTCATAATCTAACATATTTTTAACCCATTTTTTTTTCTCTTCTAAATATAATCATTGTTCCAAGAAGTATTTCAGACTATCATGATCTATTTTTACCTTGAAGTGTCTTCCTATTAGGTAAGGGTGCAATGTCATAATTGCATGTAGTATGGGAAACATTTCCTTTTCATAAATGGGTTTGAGTAAGTTCTTTCCTTTAATGTAGCTTCTTTCAAAGGTAAGGGGCCTTCCTTCTTGAATTAAAATTGCACCAATGACATGCCTGGAGGCATCACACTCCACAATAAAAAGGTTTTTGTGAAGTTAGGAATGACCAGCATAGAAGTTGTAGACACAGTCTTCTTAAGTTTTTCAAAATCTTTGGTTGCTTCTTGAGTACAAAAAAATACCTCATTTTTCAACAATGTTGTTAAAGGTGCTGCTATTTGACCACAATTCTTGACAAACTTGTGGTAATAGTCAGTTAATCCTAATAATCCTCTAATATTATTCAATGTTTTGAGAATTGGCCATTCCATCATAGATTTAATTTTGTTAGAGTCCACCTTAATGCCTTCATGGGATACAATATGATCCAGATATTCCACTTCATGAACCCCAAAGGCACACTTGAAAGTATTTTCATATAGTTGTTTTTCCTCCAATAGTTTTAATACAATGTCAACATGTTGTACATGCTCTTCTGAGGATTTATTCTAGATTACTATATCATCAAAAAATACTAACACAATTTTTTTGAAGGTTTGAAAATAGAATTCATCAATTTTTGAAATGCAGAAGGTGAACCACAACAAGAATAATAAAGAAACTAGTCGGTGTGGATGTAGCCCAAAGTTGGGTGAACCACGTTAATTATTGTATCTTCTTGTCTTTTATGTGATTGATCATGAATATTCTCTTTATTCGTGTTAGAATAGACCTGTCTACCATATGATCACTGCACAATAGTATGAATGTTACAAAAAATGGTTTATGTTGCAATTTGAAGTATAATGGTACTATATAACTGAATTCACTAAGTAGCCAAGGAAGAACAAATAAAGGATAGTGCACACATAATAAATAAGTAAGAATTATTAAGATGATTTCCTCCCATTCCCTCACTACTACAGAAACTCAGTTCATATAGCCCCAACAGATGCCTTAGGTGAGACTTTACTTGCATGTAGGTGATGTCAAAAGGGCCAATATATGAAGGGTTTTGTTGGTTAAGATAACTTGAACCTAGGGTCTTATAACCACACACCAACAAATGGTTTCGTTGTTGGGACCTGGAATCTGCGATTGAGGGAATATTTTGGAGGCCGACTAAGAAAGAGATCGTAGATTGGATAGAAGGGAATGAATGAGAATTTGCTCAAAAAGAGAATAGAAACCCTCGGATGAGAGACGAGGAATGGATGCAAAGGTATGTGTACACAAAGTTGCATGATATTTCTTTGGAAAATTTCTAATTATTTTGACTGAATGGTTAGAAAGATTAGTGGGGAATACTGGAAGGTATTGAAGCACAACACCGAGGAACTGGACTCCTGAGTTGGTAAGGCAGATGAATTCTGTAAGTAGTAAGACTTCTCATGTTGTTGATTTTTGGTTGGACAATATATTGGGAGGATATATTATACAATTTGCAGTGGATTGTCCCCGGTAATACAGTGTTGCAGAGAGGGATTTATTCAAAGGTTTGTGCGGAAGGTTCATGAAATCACTAGGTATGTGGATAAAGATGTTGTTGTGCAACAAGTGTGTGATGACAATGGAGTCTGATTTCTAAGGGGATTTGCACACATATTGGGACTAGGGGATGACAAGAGGGTAATATGAAGGTAGGAAAGCATGAAGGAAGAAATGAAGGAAAGGAGGTACTAAGGATGAAGGGAATCGAAGAAGTTGTATAATAAGAAGAAGACAAGTTTGCAGTATTGCACAGTGGAAGAAGGTACAAGAGGCAAAAGACTAGGGATGAGAAAGAAGAGCCGCGAGTGAGCCTGAGGGAAGAGAACCCTGTGCAATATTCCATATCGTAGAGATATTGTATGTAGAAGGATAGGGAGATAATTCTCACTTTAATCCCATCATATAAGAGCCAATAATTTCTACTCAAACGAGATCCTATGTCGATTCCACGACCCCATGTGCGTCACCTAGATCAAAAATTACATTCGAGGATTTTTCAAAAGCACTTATAGTTAGAAAGGGAAAATATAGTAGAAACAACTAGAGTAGTGGAAGGAGTGTGAAGAGTCAGAGTCAAACAACTTCGCCTAGGGGAGGTATTACACAAAGCAACATGGCATGGGTAGACAACATTCTCAGACTGCCTGAGTTCAAGGCAGTTGGTTCAGAGGACCAAGAACAACATCTATTTATCTGCGAGACAATTTGGGATGGAAGGAATGTCTAGGATGAGGCTGTAAATATTGCGTAGTTGGAAACCACCTTTATAGGTCGCGCATTAGTTTGGTACATGAAACTGCAGAGTACGATGCCTATAGGACAAGCCAGGACTTTAGCATAAACTAGACAAGCATTGTTGAAAGAGTTCGAGAAGCCAAATTCTGAGTCACACTACATTATAGAGTTGAAGGATATCAAATAGGTGCATACTAAATCAGTATGGGATTATGACCAATGTTTTAAGGATCTAATGGGTAGAGTGAAATTCTAGATCCTTGATCAACAACACCAAGAATGGTTTATTATAGGACTTCTACCACAAATTCATAGGATTTTGATTCAACAGAAAGTTGTGTTGCAAACTAAAGCTTTAGAGATTGCAATGAAATTGGAAGCATCCCCTGCAAGAGACAGTGGAGGGATGGTGCAAGTCCAAACACAGTTAGCTTCCTTGATAATTCAACTGGAAGAATTTATAAAAGGGAAGGAGAAATGGGAACAAGTCTAATGTACCAAGTGTAGAACCGAAGGCCACCACAAGGACGAATGCCCGGAATTTGTGCAGTATTTGGTGACTAGAGCACCGAATCCATTACCAAGAGGGGGATATTTTGAAATATGTAAGAAATGGGGGCATCATCCGACGAAGTGACCATTACTGCAGAGATATCAGAGTACGCCAAGAAACTTATTTTACAACTTCTGCAAATTAGTTGGACATGAAGAGAAGGAATGACATGCATTCGATTTGATGAGAGAACGCACTTCAAATATGTACATGATTCAGGAGGATAATGTTGTGATAGAAGGAAGTGGTCCATAGTATAATAATCATATAATATTTAATCCAGGAAATAAAGGAAATTTTGGCACGGGTCGAGGAAGAGGAAATTTTGACAAAGGAGGTAGAGGACCGATAATATGTTACAATTGTAATCAACCAGGACACTTATCTCGTGATTGCCCAAACCCTTGTACAACCTGCACATATTGTAGAGTATTGGACCACGTGACATAATAATTTTCTCAACTACTCACAAAGTGGTAGGAAAGAGGGAATTAGAACCAGAACCCAAATCTGAATGTACATAAAATATCAGCCGAAAAATGCAATGAAGGACCTAGAATAGTAGTTGTTACGAGCGAAGGAACTAGAATAGGGGCTAATGCGATGAATGGAGGGAAGTAGGATGCGAAATGGGTAAGGAAATAAATAGGACCTATGCCAATATTCGACCATCAGTAGAAAAAAGAGACATATCATAGGGAAAGAAAATAGATACTAGGATGAGATTGGGCAGCATCAACATCATTTGCGCCTCATGTTTGTGATCACATTATGCCAGAGAGTCCACTTGGGAAGGTAAGTACTATAATAGAGTTCCTGAGAAGTTGTGTAGAGTTAATGAAAGGTGAAATTATGTTGAATGCATTATATGAAATGATTGATCATTGTGCGTAAGAAAGGGAAATTCCTATTGCACAGAGGGTAGTGAATCAGGTACTACGTAGAAAGAGGACCAATGGAGAAATTAGATTAAGTGTGCATATTGGGGAATATGATGTGGATAATGTTATCTTGGACTTGGGGTCTGATGTGAATGTGTTACCAAAGAAGACCTGGGAGATGATGGGGAAACCTAATTTAATCTGGTCTCATGTTCAGTTAAGATTAGAAAACCAACACAAGATAGTACCGATTGGTTGATTGTCAGGAGTACCTGTGAATGTAGATGGAGTGCGTAGTGTAGTAGACTTTGAAGTCATTGAGATTGGCGATGATAGTCAACCATATACAAAACTAATTGGACTTGAATGGGCCTTTGATAATCAAGTGATCATTAATCTGAAGAGGAGGGAAATGATATTTGAGGTAGGAGACTTGAAATTTACTTCACCATTAGACCCTACAGAAGGAAAAAGGTACATATAGCCAGCGAGAGGTAATGAAATTGATAACCTATAAAACATGACTACATAGATGGATGGTTATGTTAACCCCATTGTAGATGGTGCACTAAGTTGGAGAAGTATTATTTCATGTGCATAAGATTCATAGGAAGGTATGGAGAATTGGCAGCAGAGGATGCATGAAGTATCAACTAGACGATGTGCACGCATAACTAGATCATTGCACTGGATTGGAATAGAGCTATGTGATCCACCTGGGTATTATGGATTGAATGACATAAGATCATTTGTAAAGGCATTTGAATTGAAAGTAACCAAACAAAAAAGGTTGTTGCCAGTAGATGTTGTCCTAAAAGCTACTCCAACCAGATGGTGGGTTGCACACAATAAGAGGATGGAATATTGGTCGCAGTGTCAGAGACTAATGCACGTGAGATTTGGTACCGAGTTAGAGAATATTGCATAGAAGTATATAGGGATAAATGAATTGGTAGGTCACGTGGAGCAGTGCAGAGCCATACAGAGTTCAGTACCGAAGAAGGAATGGACGCACATATTTATACATATACTAGATACAATTATGAAGAACTAATATGTGGATATGGAAATGCATAGAGAGACAAAAAGATGGGACGTGCTAGTTCAAAGGTTCAAGGTAACTTTTACTTTTGAACATGAATCTCCACTAATAAATGCAACGTTACAGGTTATTCGAAACAAGGTATTCTGAGAAGAAGGGTCGATGGAGGTGGTACCTGTGTGCAATGCGCACAGAGCTTCTATGATTGTCCATGAATTACTGGAGTGTTACAATGTCGTGAAAGAATAACAAGATGACAAAGATCCCAGGAATGTGCAAGTACCTGAAACTAAGGGGGAAAGTGCAATAGAAAATCTAGAGTTTGAATCTGTTGCATATACACAACCAATAAAGACGTGAGAAGTAAACATTGGGATGATAGAGAATCCAAAGTTTGCATAGATAGGATATTATTGGAATGATGAAAATATGGAGAAGATTGCAGATGTATTTCACAAGTATCAGGATCTAATCCCAACTAAATTCTTAGAAATGAAGGGGAATGTTGGGCAATTAGGCGAGATGAAGATCCCTTTTAAACCAAGTGCTAAACCAGTGCGACAGAGACCCTACAGGTTAAATTCAAAGTACAAAGAGAAGGTGAAAGTAGAAATAGACAAGATGTTGGACACATGGATCATTAAACCGGTGGTGGAATCAGAATGGATAAGTCCAATCATGGTACAATATAAGAAAACAAGAGGAATCAAGATTTGCGTAGATCTAAGGAAGTTGAATCATGAATGTTTGCATGATCCATTTCCAACATCGTTCATAGATGAGGTACTGGAGAATGTAGGAGGTTAGGAGGCTTATTATTTCACAGATGGATTCTCAGGGTACCATCAGATCAAAATTACGCTGTAAGACATGTATAAAACTACTTATATGACAACGTGGGGAAGTTATCAGTACAAAATGATGCCCTTTGGACTGAAGAATGCACCTGAAAGTTTTTCAAGAGTTGTGGTTGTAACTTTTAAGGAATTTATTCATAAGTTCCTTGAAGTGTACTTAGATGATTGTACTGTGTTTAGTCTACTAAAGGATCATATAGAAGTACTCATATTAATGTTGGATAGGTGTAGACAATGTCATAATTCACTGAATTTGAAGAAGTGTATTTTTTGCACACATTTTGGAATCTTGTTGGGCCATGTGGTTTGCAAGCAGGGATTATTAGTAGAACCTACCAAGATTGCAATAATTTTGGATTTACAACCACCTACATCAGTCAGAAAACTAATGTAAACTCTTGTTCATATAGGATATTACAAGAATTTTATCAAAGGTTATGTGCATATTACAACACCTATGGAGAAGTTGTTGAAGAAGGAAGTGAAGTTCCAATGGAATGAGGATTGTCAGAAGGGTTTGAACACCTTAAAAAATAAATTAGTGACCGTGCCGATTTTGATCTTTCTAGATTGGAACAAGGAATTCCATGTTCATATAGATGAATGGTCCATAGCTTTGGGTACAATATTGTCTCAACCAGGGAAAGGAGACATAGATCACCCAATTGCTTTTCCAAGTAGGAATTTGTCCATAGCATAGAAGAATTACACTACCACAGAATGAGAAGTATTGGCAATGGTATATGCGCTACATAAGTTTAGACATTATTTATTGGGTTCTCACTTTAAGATGTACACATACCATTCTACACTAAAATACTTAGTGAACAAGCCAGTGTTGGGGGGGAGAATATGCAGGTGGTTACTGATGTTTTGAGAATATGATTTTAAGGTTGTTGTGAAACCAGGGAATTTGAATGAAATACCTTATCACTTATCGCACATACTATCAAGAGAAGATGTGGGGAATCTAGATGACAACTTTCCGGATGCACAATTATTTGTAGTTAAGATGGTGTACGTAATCATTGCAATGGAGTATTTGACCAAATGGGCATAAGCATCACTTGTCACGGACTGCACCACATAGACTGTTGTGTGATTTCTATTTGATAATGTAGTCACAAAATTTGGGTGTATGGGCATATTACTCAGTGATCAAGGATCACACTTCCTGAATAAGACAATTGCGACATTAACTGAGGAATTTCAAAGTCATCACCAGAAGAGTACATCGTATCACCCTCAGGCTAATGGGATAGTAGAAGCTTTAATAAAATCCTAGATAATGCTTTGAAAAATATTTTCAATGAAAAGAGAGATGATTGGGACTTAAGGGTTCCTGCAGTTTTGTGGGCATACAGGACTACAAGCAAAAATTTGATAGGAAAAACACCTTTTAGGTTGGTCTATGGGAAAGAAGCAGTGATTCCAATGGAGTTTATTCTACCTAGTTTGCGCTTTGCAGTGATTACTCATCTTTTGGACTCTAGCACACTAGCGGAGCGATAGTCACAGTAAGTACAACTTGAGGAAGATGGCTTTGTCGCAGGGTTCCATCAACAAGTTCAGAAGGAAAGAGAGAAAGCATGGAATGATAGACACATTAAACATAAAAAATTCTAAGAGGGAGACTTAGTATCACTTTATGATAGTAAATTTATGCAGCATTTGGGAAAGTTTTTTATGCATTGGTTAGGACCTTATGTGATTCAACACGTGAGGGAGGCATGTGTTGCACAATTGGAAACCTTGAATGGAGAAGCCATGGGAGGAATGGTGAATGGGAGTCTACTGAAACTATATAGAGGCAGTTGATCGTCTACGCATTAATCTGAATTTCCCAAGAACACATGTATCATAGTAGTTGTACTATAGTAGGAAGGTAAAATATAGGGGGAAAAAGTAGAAAAAGGAAGAAAACAAATAAAAAGGGGATAAACAAGAAATACAAAGGTAAACAAGAAGAAGTATCTCGCAAAAAAAGGGAGTATCTCATAGATAACATAAACAACGCAAAGTCAGTCAAGTGCACACAAAAGTAATAGGTGGGACATGATGTTTTGACAGTTAAAGGCATTAAAAGGGAGGAAACGACAACTAAAAAGAGATTACTTCTAGGTCATAAAGACGATGTGTAACCATAAATGGAAACAACCACCGAGAATCGTGATAGACTGGCAGTACGAGGCACAAATCCAATGGAGGATATGGAAATAAAGCAACAATAAATTAAGTATTCATCTCACCACTGGTGGATTAGACAATTAATTCAGGCGCGAAGGGACATGGACAACTAGTGAAGGGGTACAAAAGTTGTGACATGTCAACAAGCATTGGTTATTGTCACTTAGAGTTGCATGCGAGTAACAGAGAGTTTAGAAACTCATATAAGAGCTGACAAAAACTCATGCGCTGAAGAATATTTTCAGTGGTAACCAGGTTATAGAAATGGCACCACCAATAGTGCTCATGCCAAAGAAAGTTCGAACAAGAGCACAACGAGTAGAAACAAAGATTGAGGAGACTTTGGGAGAATCATCATCGAATCCGAGGTTTCCTTGATACTACATCCCACCAAGGAAGGATGATATCCCACTAGTAACATTACAGAAGACTCCCTATTATGATTTGGTGATGCCTGACATCCCAGAAGGGGTCATCATGGATGAGACATGCTAGGGAGGGTGCTGCAACTCAAATATGCAAACCATGATATTACATACATGACAAAGTCCCTTGAACTTGCGTCACACCACTACTTAGAGATGAGGACATATCCAAAAATGAACCAGAGCATGCATGTGCCAAAGGTATGGGAAAGAGGACTAGAGCGAGCATGCATACTAAACATGTTTGACATCCCTCACTTTGGCCATAGAAATGAGGTAAATGCATGCATCAAGTTTCTCTTAACTTATGTACATGGAGGATATTTGTGGTTGGACAAGCCAATTTCAATATATACATATTTGATTGCAAGGATCGTAGGATTACCAACACAGGGACAAGATCCAAACTCGTTGATTGTAGACAAGAAAAATGACAGGACTCTATAAGAGACAATGAGGAAAATTTTGTGTACAGTTCGAGGGGTGGGAAAATTGGATGTGTTGAGCATATAGGACCTAACCGTAAGTATTGCAACACAGGAACTAACATGCAAGTTACTGAGGAAATGCAGGAAATACCAAGTACCAGTAGGAGTGATAGATGCGACAAAGAACTGCATTGAAGGAACTTCCATGAGATGAGTGTCATACTTATTGAACCAATTCCTCCTTGAATGTGCAAAAGCACAATATAGGGGCATGGCATTCCATTATACATGTATACTAATTTTTATTGCATTCGTAGCATGGGAAGAGTCAAAGGACACATAGTTCTTATGACTCTGAGGTAAGCCATGTTTAGCGGCTAAGTACCAAAACTTCTACTACACAACTAATAAAGGAATACATATTGAAACTAATGTCGAGTTCTTCTTGTACGGTGAAAGGATTCGGCACTCTATCAAGAATACACCACACATTTCACAGAAACTAGTAGACATGTATACCCTAGTTGTGTGGTTCATGGAAGATCAACACCATATGTATGTACAGGAGAAGAAGGACTTGAGAGAAGAATGGGTCCAGATGAAGTATAATATCACTGAAGAAGATATCCAATTGATTATGCAATATTGGGATCCAAATTGGAATATTCCAGCAGATGAAACAAATACAGAACACCAGAACAACGACGTATATGAATATGGTGATGAACAAGGTGATGACTAGGGAAGAGATACATAAAATGTAGGAAACATGCCCAACAATAGGAGAGAAAAGTAAATACAATGTTAAGGGGACAAGAATGTCTTCGTGCAAGAAGAGGAAAGCCCACAAAGTACCAGCTAGTTATACTCGAACAGATGATGACATTGACTGAATCGATTATCATGTTAGGGATGTCGTGGGAGAAGCAACTGAGAAAACTTCATGCAAGCAATAAGAAATGTATCAACAAGTGCAGGCACAATTAACACAATTACAATAGCTCTCGGAAGTAGCAAAAATAACATCAGAGTGTAGATCAGAGGAAGGACCATCAACAACCCGATTGGGGAGATAGGGGCCACGTCTTACTTTTCAACGCTGGCATCATGGCGCATAGTGGTGAATATTTCACCTGATGTGATTGGGTTTCCTACATCTGAGATGCAAGAGAAAGTACAACGACTTAATAAATTGGACTTAATCGGCTCACATATGGCCCTAAAAATACTACATGACTTGCACATTAGCATTGTGTAGGAGATGTGATTTCGCACAGAATCAACATCAAGTGAGTTGGTAAAGGTCATGGGGGATTCACCTTGTTGACCAATATCTTATCACGTTCATTCATAAAGGGAGTTTAAAAATTGTGAAAAATAGATTCAATATATTGTAGGTATTGGGGAGAGGGATGTTTGTTATGAGGGGATTTATAGGTATTGGGGTCTATAAAAATGGGTATTTGGTAAAAAAATGGGATATATAGTAAAAATAGGGTTTATTTTTATTGGAAAGATGTATTGGGAGGGGGGTTAATGTTGGTCACTATAATTGCTTATTTAACTAAACAATCAAGTGCTACATAAATTGTCAACCCAGGGAAGTCTGTTTATTTCAAAGGTAACCACACACTATATATGCTCAATCTCAAAAGAAACCTAGAGTTGTAGTAAAAATATATTAATCACACTTTGCCTTGACAAACTGAAGTTCTAACTTGAATTACATGAAAGCAATCTACCTATTGCAGAGTTCAATGTTTAAAGAAATATTTGTCCAAAGAATCCTGGATTACATTAAAGAAATAACAGACTGGAAAAGAAATCCTTCAAGACACTGCAAAGGAAAGACCACTATTCTATAACCAGAGAACAGGACCCTATTCCCAAAGCAGGAATCTTCAACACCTGTTTCCGATCATCACACTCTCATGAACTCATTGCTAATTGAAATGATTGACACACACTGAAGACTAACTATCTCTAACAGAGAACAGGACCCTATTCCCTAAGCAGGAAACTTTAGCACCTGTTTCTGATTAGCACACTTTCATAAACTCATCACCAATTGAAATAATTGACATGCACTGAAGGCTAACTATCCCTAACAGGGAACAAGACCCTATTCCTAAAGTAGGAACCTTCAACACCTGCCCCTGACTATCAAGATTTCATAAATTCACAAAACATGATTGCTAACTAGAATGATTAACAGTTACCCAAGCATAAATCATATGAAAACAATGTAACAACAAGACAGAGTTCAGTAAAGTAGTGTTTCAACAAAACAGAGTTCAATAAAGTAGTGTTTCAGCAAAACAAAATTTAATCAAGGCATGAACAGAAATAACACTAACACACTATAAAGCTAATGGGTGAATCTTGTGAAGAAGGTGGGCCCTCCCTTCTCACAAGATTCCCCTGAAACGAAAGGAACTAGAGAGAAATGCTCAGAACAATCTTTTATTCATCTGTCAACTGTGTTACATTACAATCTGTAGTAAAACATGTCCCTCTCTGTAAATCCTTTCTTTGTAAAAACATGAGGTCCTCTCTAATGGTGATTTCTCTTATTGAAAGAGGAGAATCCCTTCGATACAATTTGATCAACAATTTACAGGTGTACATCTGAGTCCTATTCTTAGTCAGATCGACTTTCTAGACTAGAATAGGATATCCTAGTCTCCCACAACATAATGCTATTACAAGTGTTGAGTGAGGTGTTGTTGTTATGGATGGAGTAACATCTTCTTTATTTGTCTTCTTGTTACTGTTGTTGTATGTTGTTTCAGCATCGTAAATCGTGGGTTGTTTCAGCCACGGGATTTGCGTTCTGACTGTTTCGGCAACTTGGTCTTAGGTAGCAGCGATGGTTAATGCTAGCTCAAGGTGCGGGTGTCATGGTCAATGTAACAGTCTTGTGTTGTTGTTTCAACATCGTAGACCGCGAACTGTGTAACAACTTCTTCTGTGTGAGTTGTTGTTTCATCATCGTTGACCACAGACTGTGTAACAGCTTCTTCTGTGTGAGTTGTTGTTTCATCATCGTTGATCACAGAGAGTGTAGCAGTTGTTTTTTCAGCATCGTAGACCACGGAGCATGTAGCAGCTTCTTCTGTGTGAGTTGTTTTTTCAACATCGTAGTCTACAGAATGTTTCACCCATAGGGGTTGCATGCTTTAACTATTTCAGCAACAGGCCTCAATGCTAATCTGCAGTTCGAACTGTTTCAACACTTATGCATTTCTTATCAATGGTTAAGTACGAGAGTAATGTAAAATTATATGCAAAATAGATTAAACATATAGTAAAGAGAAGAGACGTTGTATACCTTTGGAAAGATAGGGTAAAGTGATAATATGAGTTTAAATGTGAGTGAAACAAGAGTGTAATGGTGGCAAAAAGTGTGGGCAAAAAGGTACATTATGTGGTCCTAACATCCCCCCCAACTTCAAATGTTGCATGTCCTCAGGCAACTTCACTCTGAATCAGAATCTGAATACCGACTCTGAGCGTGCAAGTTACTTAAGCAGTAGCTGTGGAAGGTGATGTATGTTGGAGCTCTGAACCCTTGAACGCGTTGTAACCTTTGCCAAGCTGTTGTTTCGGCCTTCTTGAGCAACTTATAATGGACTTGATATTTCTCTGCTGGTAACTAGAGGATAGGAAAATGAAACAGGTACCCTATCCAGCTTTCAGCACAATGTTGAACACACTTGATGTAGTTAGGTACCCTGGAGATTGTTATCTAGAGATTAGTGGGGCTAAAAGGATTGTGTTCCTGTCTTTTCTCAGTAGATTGCTGCCAAAGCATGTTATTTTCCTGTAGGGAAGCAATCTCTGTTGATTTAATGAAGTGTTGACAATCCTGAAGAACTGTTGTTTGTAATTGTTGAATGTGTTCAGTCATCCCTGGTTTCTTTAAAAACTGATAATACTCTGTAACAAAGGTGGCAGCATTTTGTGGTTCTAGCCTTATCTAGAGAAGGAGATTATCCTCATTGTTCTTGGCAGCTAGGAAGTCATCCTGCCATAAAATCTGATTGTTAAGGAAGGAGGTGAGTGCCCTAATCTAGATGTCACCGACAAGAGGGTTAAGGTTAAGCTGTCGGTTTTCAGGGATGGCCTCATTATGAAATATGCCTCATAGAGGAGGTGTTGATCCATAGCAGAGGCTTCTGCAAAGGTTTTGACAAAATCTGTTGGATGTAACATTGCATGGGGTCTACCTTCTGTGATTGATTTGATCTGAAACCATGTAAGTCATTCCATGAGGAACAAGGAGTAATTGCAGGATGGTTTCCTTGTAGCCAATAGCTTTTGTGCCAAGTCAAATATCAGGAGCAATCTGCCTTTTAGATCTTTGTTCTGTTTCTTAAGGGCACGAGCTTCCTGGCATGTTTGCTCCAAATCTTCCCAATTTGAGTAGGTATGATTTATCCAGATTTGTCTGTGTTCCTGCAGGCTTTTGGCCTGTGTAACAACAAACTCTTTTTCTATTTTTCTATTATTGCCTGCTCATCCCATGGCTGAGTTTGTGTTTCAGCGTTGCAAGTAGTAAGCTGAGGTAGGGTCTGAGTGGCCTGTTCCATAAAGGTGTGGGTATTAATCTGGCTGGGAGGGGCAGATTCATCAATAGGCAATGTTTGTATAGCTTTATTAACAAAAGCAGGGGTTTCAGATTTGACATTTGTTGCAGGCTAGGGATCAATCTTGATTTTGGAAGGTCCTGTTGGTTCTTGTGTAACAACAGGGTGTTATTCTTTGACTGCAGAAATTGAAGGAGCAGGGGGAGTTCCTGGCATTGGGATTTGAATTACCTTGTAGCCTACTTGATAGTAGATGTCCCCACATTGACAACACATATATTCTCTACACGGATTCTCTGTTGTAGTTCCTTCTGACATGGTCGCTGTGCGAGCTAGGGTGTATAAATTAAGTTCCTTCTCATAGGCTTCCTTTGCTGCGGCTAGCTCTTGCTTGTAGGATTCCATTTCAGATTTTAGGAACTCATTTTCTTGTAAGACAGAGGCCATTGTTGGTTCTGGTTGAGGAGTGACTGGTTCTTGTGTAGCAGTCACGGCCGCATTACCTAGTTCTTGTGGAGCAGCTACAGGATCGACAACTGCTTCTTGTGTTTCAGCTTCTTGATGTAAGGAAAGTAATGTTGCAGCACCCTGGACCTCTGATTCCCGTATCTCAGTATCAATATCAGCAGTTGGTTCTTGTGTTTCAGCTGTAGCTGGTTCTTGTGTGGCAGCTATGGCTGGTTCTTGTGTTTCAGCCACTGAATGAGTAGCTGGTTCTTGTGTTTCAGCTACTAAATGGGTAGTTGGTTCTTGTGTTTCAGCTACTGAATGAGTAGCTGGTTCTTGTGTTTCAACTACGAATTGGGTAGCTGGTCCTTGTGTTTCAAATACAAATTGGGTAGTTGGTTCTTGTGGTTCAGCTACTTGATGAGTAGTTGGTTCTTATGTTTCAGCTACTTGATTTGAAATGGATGATGCCGCAACACCCTGGGCATCTGGTTCTTGTGTTTCAGTTCCCGTGGGTGGAATAGGCAAAGATTCCGACATTTGGGAGGTTGGAGGTGTACGGGGTATTAGTCGGATGGGTTGGGGGTTTAGGGCAATGGCAGTAGTGGCTGCCCTTGTTGAGGCCCTTGTTCGTTTTCTTTGTAAAAAGGGCGGAAAGAAAGGAATTTGCTTTCGTTTACGTGGGGGTTTTTCCTCAATGATGGGACAGGGAGAATTGTCTGGCTCAGAATCATCGCTAAGAATATGAAGGGTAGGAGTGGATGATTCTGGTAAAGTGTGGGGCAGGCTTGGTATGGTAGGGGGGTTAATTGGACTGATTGGGTCTGTAGGTGGACTGTTAGGTATTTCTGGAGAGTCTGGAGGGTTTTGTGGTTGTTGTTCCTAAAGATTTTCAAGAATTTCAGCGGCTTCTTGGGGATTTATAGGTGGGTTGTTTAGTGGAGGGTTTTGTTGGGAAAAACCCTTTTGGATAAGCAGTTGAACGAGACGGTGATGGGTGAGTGAAAGGGTGGGATATTTATCCGTTTTACAGTAGTGCGACATGTTTTTAAGACAACCGAACAAATAACAAAGAATGTTCACCAATCTATTATGCCGTAGATGAGACAACAGGACAAAATCGTGCTGGTAGACTACCTGGTATCGGCCTTCACAGGTAAGGTAGTGTTTGACGAATTTTGCAACTTCTGGCCATGGAGGCGGCAACGAGCTGAGTTAGACACCCCGGCCTTTAGGTTCAATTTGTTCCCCTGGCAAGAGGAAATCCTGCTGAGCATTCAGGATGACATGTTTGCGACTGAACAAGCAAAGGCCATTGGTAGGGAGACCCGAAACCTGTGTTATATCCTCTTCTGTAATTGAAATCTGAACCCCTTGAACAATGGAATTGTATTCCTGGAGATTTTGAGCAAATTGGAGAACCTGTTGTTGATCATACCCCTGGAGTCTCTGAAAATAACCGAGCCATCCTACTTGCAAAAAAAATTGATAGGCTTATGGATACAGTTCTAACAGGGATGTCATGGCGGGTTCGTACCGTATAACAGAGCCTTCTATAGCTAACAGCTTATTAAAATACACCGTCAAAGAGTCGAGTAACAACTGTTGTACAAAGTAAGTTTTTCGAGTGAAGGCATGCAAATGGTGGTGAAACAAACGAAAGGATGGTAAATAGGAATGGCAGTGGTTAATTCATGTGAAATGATGGTATAAAAGTTTGATTTTTCCTTCCCCCCTTCAAGTGCGGCTAATAATGATTTTACTCGAGTGGTAATAATGATTTGGAATCTTATCATTAACTATAGCTTAACTGTATTACATAGAATTTACATACCTCGTCTTTACCTTTTGATTCGTACTTAAACAAACTATAATGCCTGTCCGTAATAGTTATGCAGTGGCCGTGGCAGAGACTTTTGATTTGTTAGATGAATTGTATCAAGGATTTTTTGACTGGAAGGACAAAATGTAGTATGAGAGCGCAAAAGCTTATTGACAGAAAATGCCAAAAAGTTGGTGTTTCAGCCGTAGGAAGAACAGAGAAATGTTTGTTGAAGAGTGATGTTGCAGAATACTGCTGAGGAAGTGGTGTTTCAGCAATAGAAAGAAGGGAGAAACAATTGTTGGACGGTGTTGTTTCGTCAATGGGGAAATGTGAAGAATTGCTGAACAATAGTGTTTCGGCAATGGGAAAATGTGAAGAATTGTGGAACCGTGGCAATGGGAAAATGACGAAAGGTTGTTGATAGTGGTGTTTCAGCAATGGGAAGAAGGGTGAAACAATTGTTGAACGGTGTTGTTTCGTCAATGGAGAAATGTGAAGAACTGTTGAACAGTGGTGTTTCCGCAATGGGAGAAAATGGCGAGAAGTTTGCTGGACAATGGTGTTTCGGTAATGGGAAAATGGTGAAAAGTTGCTGACAATGGTGTTTCAGCAATGGGGAAAATGGTGAAAGGTTGTTGACAGTGGTGTTTCAGCAATGGGGAAAATGGTGAAAGGTTGTTGAATAGTGATGGGGAAAAATGGTGTGAGGTTGCTGACAGTGATGTTTCAACAATGGGGAAAGTCAAAAAGTTGTTGAATAGTGGTGTTTCAGCAATGAAGAAACATCAAAGAGTTGCTGACAGTGGTGTTTCAGCAATGGGAAAGCTTGCCTCTTCTTGAAGTAGGATCGTCCTTTCTTAGTGGGCTTGTGCTTTGATCGAGGATCTGCAAAAATCGATTGTAACATGGTATTTCTTGACATGGATTATTAGTAAATGAAATCTAATCTAATACTAAAGAAATTAACTTAAAAAGAATTAATTGCAATGAGGGGTAGGAGCCCCCTCTAAAAAGAGGTAATGAGAGTTTTCCACACATGTGGCCTTAAAATCTTCTTTGGAAATAGGGCGCTGGTACAGACGGAGCCGATGACCATTTACAAGTAACAGTGTTTTAGAGTCATCGATTGTGAGGAGCCTTATTGTTCCATTGGGGAAAACAGTGTCTACTTCGTAGGGTCCAAGCCATCTTGTACGTAGTTTCCCTTGAAATTCTTTAAACCGAGAGTCATACAGTAGGGCCCAATTACCTTTTTGGAACTGCTTATGCTTGATAGTTTTGTCATGCCATTTTTATCTTTGTTGTTGAATCATAGTTGTTTGATGAATGGCATCTAGTCTTTTTTCATCCAATTCATTAAGCTGCAACAACCTGGCTGTCTATGCATCGGTCAAATCAAGGTTGATAGCTAAAGCAGTCCTTAAGGTTTTGATTTCAAATTCCACAGGAAAGACAACACTCTTTCCATAGACTAATTCATAGGGAGAGAATCCTGTAGTATTTCTCCAGGTAGTTCTGTAGGCCCATAATGATTCAGGGAGCCTGTGAGACCAGTCCTTTCTGTTTTCCTTCACTATTTTTGTGAGAATGGCTTCTATTACTTTATTTGTGCTTTGCACCTATCCATTGGCTTGGGGGTGGTATGCTATGGTCATTCTATGTTGAATATCATATTTTTGAAAGGTGGCTTTAAAACCATGAGAAGTGAAAGGAGGTCCTCCATATGTAACTAATTCTCTTGGCACTCCAAATATGATGAAGATGTCTTCAAATAAGAAATCTATAACTGCTTCTTTGGTTGCTCTATGGAGTGCTTTAGCCTCCACCCATTTGGTCATATAGTCTGTGCAGACCACTATGTAAACTTTTTGATTGGATGGGGGGTTAATGGGTCCTACAAAGTCTAAGGCCCAATTTTCAAATGGTTCAAATACTATCTAGGGGTTTAATGGCATTTCATCTCTATGATTAGGTTGGCCCACTCTTTGACAACTATCACAGGCCCTGACATATTTCTTTGCATCTTTGAAAAGTGAGGGCCAATAGTATCCCATCCTGAGAATTTTATGTGATGTTCTCTTATCAGCAAAATGCCCTCCACAAGGGCCATCATGACAAGCTTTTAGTAGATCATAAACCTCATCTTCTCTAATGCACCTTCGGATTTCTTGATCAGGTCTTGTATGGAAAAGACACCCACTTATCCAACTATACTGAGCACTTTGTTGAATGATTCTTCTTTTCTCTTGGTAGGATAGGTGTGGTGGTAACTTCCCTGCAACCAAGTAGTTAGCGATGTCTGCATACCAAGGTGAGTGAGAAAAAACTGCAAATAGATATTCATCAGGAAAGGAATCATCTACTGGGGTATCATCATCAGGTGTCAACCGAGAAAGGAAATTAGCAACTACATTTTCTTTTCCTGGTCTATCTACAATTGTAATATCAAATTCTTGCAATAATAGTAACCATCTGGTGACTAGAGCATTTGTGATAGGTTTTTTCATTAGGTATTTGATAGCTGAGTGATCAGTATGGACAAGAGTAGATTAGCCAGTGATGTAATGTCTAAATTTATTAATAGCATAGATAACTGCTAAGAATTCCTTTTCGGTAACTGTATAATTGAGTTCAACAGGAGTCATATTCTTGCTGATCAAATAAATAGCATAAGGGAGATGATTTTCTTCTTGTCCCAAGACAGCTCCTATTGCAGTATCTGAATCATCAGAGGATATATGAAAGGGAAGTGTCCAATTAGGTCCTCTAAGAATAGGAGCTGTAGATAACTGATGTTTAAGTGTATTAAATGCTTTCTAGCAAGAATTAGTCCATTTGAATTCAACATTTTTCATCAGT